>JANQAP020031436.1:0-10309 GCA_026874005.2 Erythroxylum coriaceum | reverse complement strand
ACTGGGTTTCATCTTGAGCCAATATCGAGTATTTCAAAGATAGAAAACAACAGACTAGGAATGGCAACAATTCAGACACAGCAACCATTTTCTTACAAGATTAAAGATGTTCTCTTAACCTTCGGCTTTGTGGGTTCCGTTAAAAGAACAAATTCCACTGTCCTTCCGTTTGTTTGTGAAAATCATGTTGCTGAAACATTGACTTGGATAGTCTTCTTTGCAAGCTTTTCACTGTCGATGCAATTACAAAGAGACAGATGTCTGATGATGACTCAATCAAGAAGAAATATCAAGACTTTTGGATCTTGAGACCTAGGTTTTGTCAGGTTCATCATTCTTAAGTTCAGTGCGTACTTTTTCTTTCTTGATAAGTATTGTCTTTACCTTTCTTTTTCCTATTCTGGATAAGTTCAGTGCGTTCTTTTTCTTTCTTGATAAGTATTGTCTTTACCTTTCTTCTTCCTATTCTGGACCACAACCTTCGATGGTAATGTATATCAAATTGCGAGCCAAGTTAATCAAACTAGTGACCTTTGCACTGATCAAATAAACATTTATGATCACTCTCAAGAAATGCAATTTTTAGGCCGAATTTTCCATGTGTTTTAGTTTTGAAAAAACTATTTTTTTTGTTTAAATTATCTTCGCTTTTGTAAGATTGACAAATGTTTTAAGTTTTATCTTTCCCAAGATATCAACTCTGAATTACTGAGTTTTTTGTCACTATTTCAAGCTATACTTAATGCATAAAAATGGTGAAATTTTGTTGCATCAGACTTGGTCATTTATTCACAATGAAATTGTTCTTCTTTACATAAGAGCATTGTTAGTGAGAAAAAGGCATTGATTGAGAGGAATGAGGAGGGTCCTAATATGCGTATTGTTCTACAACATCATCTAGTGTATACAATGGGGACGGGAAGCCCTCTTGAGTACCTGAATAATGTAAAGAATGCTCCTTTTGATCTGTATAGGATCGAACGAGGTGGAGAAGTTACCTATTATAGACCTGGTCAGGAAATTGAGGATCTTCATGGGTGAAAATGATTTTAAGTAAGGATCCCTTTGTAACAATGAATGTCATGGCAGTGTAGATGAACTTTGTTAAGAAATTTTGCTAAGATATCTAATTAATTATTTTGGGCATTATTTGTAGTTGGATATATCATACATCATAAGAAGTTCACTTGGGATACAATTTCATTATCTCGGATAAGATAGGATTTAATAGAATCCTAAAAGAGATAGGATTTATTAGATACACATATGAACAATTTGAGATGGATATGCAGCTGATTCATCGGTGATTTGTGATACCCCTTTAGCAGCTGCCCCTCTCTACATAATGCGATTTTTTTGGACAGTTGCTCTATCGTTTTTCTAAGGGAAAATTTGCAAAAAAACTAATAAATGTTGCAGTTGTAGTTTTATGATGTTTCAGTGATGAAACATATTTTGTTTGATAATTTTTGTGGTTGCTGTACATGGGATGCTTCAGTGATTATTTCGAAGGTTTACAACAGAATTCTTATTGGACAACTTCCTATGATTTTGGGTTTATGAGGCTGCATATATAAGGGAGTGTTTTTTCACTCAAAGGGTTCCTTTGTTTATGTCTTTATTGATTTAATCATTGGATTATTATTTTCATCTTTATTTACGCTAGTTGTTGTAGAAATTCTCTATTAAGGTTATTACAAGGTGGTCGTGATATTGAGAGTAAAATACTTTCACGGGGTGTGAGTACGATTGGATAGTGTCAGGGGTTGAGTGATGTTAGCTCAGTAAAGCCTTGTATAAAAATATTGTACTTTCATGAAAGTTAATTAAGCTAGGTGAAAGTTCCACAGACATAAGTCGGGTGTGCCGAACTGCGTTACCAAATTTTGATTGTTGATTTATTTGTTGCATATTTGATTTTTCTACTTGCGTTTTAATTCTGGAAAATTGACAGTTGCTAACACAGTTGCTTTCTATTAAGCAGCCGTCAAGTTCAGTTCGAAGTAACTACGGCAGAATACATTTATTGCAGAACTACAACCTTTGGGTGTTTTAATTAGTATCAAAGCAAGGTTCACCTCATCAAAATTTGGTGTAGATCCATATTCTGCAATTGTGGCTACCAAAGAAGGGGCGTCAATTACTAGGTCACTGATGTTAGATGGTTCTAATTACCCTGTTTGAAAAGCAAGAATGAAAGTATTTATTCAAGCTCAAAGAACTAAAGAATGGATTTTGGTTGTGAATGGTTGGACACATCCATTGAAGATTGATGAAAAGGATGAACCGACACTTAAAGACCCATCTTAATGAATAAGGGCTAAAAAAGAGGAATCGCTTGGTAACTCTCAAGCAATGTATGCAATTTTTAGTGCTATAGATGAAGGACGTTTCAGTATGATGTCAACGTATGAATCAGCAAAAGCAGTATGGGATACATTACAAACAATATATGAGGGATCAAAATCAGTGATAGCTTAAAAAATTTAAATGTTGGCTACTATATTTGAGGAGCTTAAGATAGAGGAAAGTGAAACTATCGAAGACTTTCATAAGAGACTGCATGATATTGCCAATCAAGCATATCAACTTGGAAAGAAGTATTCAAACTTGAATCTTGTCAAGAAAATGTTGAGCTCATTGCCTTCCAGATTCATACCAAAAATTACGGTCATTGAAGAAGCCCATGATATCAATGAGTTATCCTTCGATAATGTAATTGAGATTCTCACAAACTTTGAGATGAACCTGTTGAGAGATATGTGAGAAGAAAAAAGGATGACATTGCAAGTCAAGGTTGCTAAATTCGTGAATGATTTAGGAGATGACTATGATGAAAATGAAGATATGGTGTTACTGACAAGAAATTTCTATAAGTGGCTAAAGAAGGTGAAGAAAGATAAACCCGAGTTTAGGCAAAATGGTAGGAGTTCATCAAACAATAATTTGAAACAGCAAGCAAAAACTCAAAAAAAGTGAAAGAAAGGCAAAGAAGATACAATGTCATGAATGTCAAGGTTTTAGACATATGCAAGCAAAATATGCTAACACTTTTATAAAGAGAAAAAGGAAGTCTTACACAAGCACTTAGAGTGAAAATGAATTTGAAAGTGAGTATGATAGTGAAGAAGAAATTGTGAGTAATCATGTTATGTTGGTTATTTCATACATTAAAAGTCCAGTTGCTTGCTTAGTAGCAACCAAGGAAGAAACTGATAAGGAAAATATAGATGAATCAGTCCAAAATCTAATTTCAGATTGTGACAGTGATGACTATGACTTAGAATTCAAAAAAGAAGACATTTGCAAGGCTTATGAATTAATGAATGAAAAAAGGGTGAAAACATGTAAGCAAAATGAGAAGCTAAGGAAGGAAAATTCAACCATAAAGTATGTCATTTAAGATATAGAGAAGAAGTTGTTGTCAACAATAGATGAAATTGATGAAGAAAAGCTAAAGCTGGTCAGTACTAAAAAAATGGGAAAGAATGTTGAATGGTAGTACAGAAAAGTTAGAACAATTGCTAGAAATTGGTAAAAAAAAAGGGTGGACTTTCAAGGTGTTGGTTATAAAAGTGAATGTCCTAAGTCAAATAATGGTCAAAATGATGAAGCTAGATTTTTTAAAAGAGAAACTTCAAAGAGGAATTGAAAGTTTGTCCCTATATGTCACTCTTATGGTGTAAAAAGTCATATAAAGCCAAATTGCTAGAAGTTGTTACAAATGCTATTTCAGAGGGATCAAAATAAAAAACTCAAACAATCTTTGAAGAATTCTCAACAACAGCCAACATTACCGAAACAAACTGGGGTTAGAAAGAATCAACTACAAGCACCTATGGCTCTTAAATCTATGCGTGCTGCTTTTCATAATGGATGGTACTTTTAACAGTAGGTGTTCATAACATATGACAGGTAAAAGAAACTACTTGTGGATTATCAAAGTTATATGGATGGTCATGTTACTTTTGGTGAAGGAAAGAAAGCTACAGTAATTAGGAGAGGAACTCTTTTATATGGATAGACTGCCTCACTTAAAAAATGTGCTATATGTGGACAGATTAGAAGCAAACTTGGTGAGTATTAGTTAACTTTGTGATGATCGATTATTAGTTAAATTTACTAGTGATGAATGCAGGGTGCTCACCGAACAAGGAGAATGTTTAGTGAGTGGCAGAAGATCGACAGATAATTGTTACATGTTGTAGGTTATTACCTCTTGTAATTCAGTTGCACATAATGATAATATGAATTTATGGCATCAAAAGCTTGGTCATGACAACTATGATCTTATCAACAAGTTGAGAAAGTTTAAAGTGGTAAGAGGCTTGCCTATGATGAATGATGATTACAAGACTATTTGAAGTGCATGTCAAATGGGAAAACAAACGAGAGTGTCACACAAAAAGGCTAGACATGTTATATCCTCTTGTGTGTTGGAATTAATTCATATGGAATTTATAGGTCCAACACAATATGCTAATATTGGTGGAATGAGGTATTGCTTGACATGTGTTGATGATTACTCTAGATATATTTGGGTAGCTTTCTTGAAAGAAAATTAGATGCATTTCAAGCATTTAGAAGCTTATGTATGAGGATTACAAATAAGAAAAATATGACAGTTTTGAGAATAAGATCTGACCATAAAGGGGAGTTTAAAAATGCAAGTTTTAATAACTTTTGTGATAAACATGGTTCTATGCAAGAGTTTTTAGCACTTAAAAATCCATAACAAAGTGGAGATGCAGAAAGGAAGAATCGAACTCTTCAAGAAATGGCCAAATCTATATTAAATGGAAGAAAAATATCAATGAGGTTTTGGGCTGAAGCAGTAAACACCACATGTTATATATACAACAACAAGTGTTACATTCTCAAAGATTAAGAATAGCTTGGGAAGTTTGAAAGTAAGAGTGATGAAGCTATCTTCCCGGATATTCAGGTCACAGTAAGGCATATCGTGTGTTTAACCGAAGAACTAAAATGGTAATGGAACCTGTGAATGTTGTTGTAGATAATGTCCGCCAAATATTTGATAAAGTGGTAAAAGAAAATCTTCAAAATTAGCCTCACAAACTAGAACAAAGACGCAATAAAGCAAAACTAGAAACTATCTAAATTTATGGTCAGTTGTTACTAGAAAAGAAATTGGTCAAACAGTGCACTAGTTAGTTGCTTCAGAGGAAGAAACCAGCTAGAAATCTGTTGGAAAAACACTTTTTGTGAATAATGAATACTCAAAGGAAGATGATTTCAATAAAGATCCTCCATCACGAATCAGAAGAAGTCATCTTATTGAGAATGTAATTGGTGAAGTTAGTGATAGAAGGAAAATAAGAGAAAGAGAAAGGATAGATTATAGGGAACTTGTTGGACATATATGTTATGCCTCTTTTTTTAAACTGTAGAATGTGAAAGAAGCTTTGCAAGATAAATTTTGGACAACAGTGACATAAGAAGAGTTAACTTAGTGTGGGAATTAGTGCCAAGGCCATCAGATGTGAATGTGATTGGAACAAAATGGTGTTTCGCAATAAAATTGATGACAAAGGTAATATGACAAGAAATAAGGCCAAGTTAGTTACTTAAGGATATTCTCAAATTAAAGGCATTGATTTTGAAGAAACACTTGCTCTAGTAGTAAGCTTGAATCAATTAGACTTCTTTTAGCTACATCATATGTAAGAAGATTTAAACTTTATCATATAGATGTGAAGAGTGCGTTCTTGAATGGATTTCTATAAGAAGAAGTGTATGTTGAAAAGCCAAAGGAATTCATCGATTCAGTGCATGTTAATCATATATTCAAGCTCAAAAAGGCTTTTCAAGGGCTTAGTACGAGAAATTCAGCCAATGCCTAGTCAATCAAGAATATGAACGAGGTAGTGTAAACAGGACTTTATTTCTTAAAAAATTCACATTTGATTTGATGATTGCACAAATATATATTGATGATATTATGTTTGGCTTCATTAATTCAAAGATGGTGTATGAATTTGACACATGAGTTTGATATGAGTATGGCAACAGAATTGAATTTCTTGTTAGGATTACAAATCAAACAAGTGAAAGACTGTATCTTTGTGTCGCAAACCAAATATGCAAAGAATTTGGTGAAGAAATTCAGCCTTAAGAATGCACGTCATGTTAGAACACCAATGAGTTTGTCAACAAAGTTGAATAAAGATGATCATCGCAAAAGTGGTGATGTAACTTTATATAGAAGCATTATTGGGAGTTTGCTTTATCTAATCGTAAGTCAACCTAATATTTGTTATAGCGCGGGAGTATGTGCTCATTATCAATCTAATCCTAAAAAGTCTCACTTAACAGCGGTAAAAAGGATTATCAGGTATGTAAGTGGTACTTCAGAGTTTGGATTATCGTACTCATATGATTCTACTTCTTATTTAGTCAGCTATAGTGATGCGGATTAGGCCGAAAATTTAGATGACAGAAAAAGTGCATCAAGGGGCTGTTTTTTTCTTAGCAATAATCTAATCTCATGGTATAGCAAGAAACAAAACTCTGTCTAATTGTCAACAGCTGAAGTAGAATATATTGCAACTGGTAGTTGTTGCTCTCAACTTTTATGGATAAAGCAAATGTTGGAAGATTATGGAGTTATTTAAGATGTATTAAAGGTTATGTGTGATAATAAGAGTGCCATAGACATTTTTAAAAACTCGGTTCAACGTTCAAAAACCAAACATATTGACTTGAAGTATCATTTTATTCGAGAGCTTGTGGAGATGAAAATTCCAATGCTTTCCTATAAAACAACCGAGAAGCAATTGGTCGACATTCTTACAAAACCTCTTGATTCTATCCAGTTCAAATCTCTTCGAGGGGCTTTGGGTTTGTGTGTCTTAGAATTTCGATGTATTTTTGTGTAGTTCAAAAATCAAAAAGGGGTCAAAATTCCTAATTTTCTTCTTACTGTTTTTCACTTACCACCATACACTATCTTCCCCCTCTCTTCAATTTTAAAATTTTTGCCTCTATTTTTACCCACCTTGTTTCTCTCACCACCACATATTCTTCTTGGCTCTATTAGTTCTCTCTCTCACTATCACACCTCACAATCATCTCCATCGACTATCTCTCTATTCAAAGCTTCTATGGGTAAATACAAATTACAATCATCTTCCCTTCTCTTGGAGCAATCATCCACGACATTTCCATCGTCCACCATTAGCCCTCTTTGATGTTCTAATCATCTTTGACAAAACCCACCTCATGGGACATCAACCACTGTAGTTTGTTCCTCCTTGATCCTTCCTCCATTCAGGAATAACCGATTGTTGATGATGATGATCGATAAGTTTTATCTCACCTGATTAAAGAATTGTTTGACAAATCTTCCTCTGCCTTAGAGGATACTCCACTCCTACTCCAACACCTTCAGTTGCTCAAAACTGAAAGCTGGCCCCTTGCTCCCTGATGTCTAGTGAAACACATTGCTCAAAAATCAGTTTGACTGCCTCCTTAATAGACATCTGCTCGAATTTTGGTGGACCATGCTCCTTAATAGAAATGGACTCCATTGCCAATATCGAGTTTGTTCTTGACCATTCTATAATTTGGTTGAATATCAACAATTTAATTTAAATGCATTGTTAACTGAGAGAAATCTACTAACTGCTGGATTACCTCCTAAAAATTATAATGTTAACATGTTCAAGAATTTTATTGCAATTTGCATAAGAGTGTGTTGGATGAGTCTGCTATGTGGTTTCATCTAGTTTATATAAGGGGACATTGGTTATTGATCTAAATATGTTCAATGAATTTCTGGTTTTTGATAATTTGGTTGGTGATCAATTATATAAGGATGATTTTATTGTGAAAAATGATATGCTGGCCACTATTTTGATGGGTGGAAAATTGTCTGCTTGACCGTCTACTATTGCACTTCATGTGTCTGATTTGTCCCAAAAATATTTTGTAATTCATAAGCTTTGTTTAACTAACTAGCTACCGAGTACCCATACCTTTATAATCTATCCGACTTAGGCAAAACTGGTTTATGCAATTGACATAAGGGTTAATTTTAATTTGGGGAGACTTATTATTAAGGCTATCATTATAGTGGTTAGCGAACATCAGTGATTATCATATTTTTCGTGCCTAATTACACAATTCCTGTATGCACATAGTGTTCCTCAGATCAATACTACTGTACTTGAGTCTATGTCTCTGTTAAATATCTTACCACAAATATTAAATGTCAACAAGCAAACTCGGGTAACCGACTTGCCCTACTCCGCTTCTAGGCCATCTGAACCGTCTGATGCATCCACTATTAATAACAATGTCACTTTTATTGCTAAAATTGATCGGATTGAGGGAATATTTCAAGCAAGTTTGGATGCTCTTTGCAAACTTAAGCAGTAGGTTCTTCGCTCGACTTCCCATGGCTCTTAGGCTTGCTTTTGGCATTTTTTATCCCAAGGGAGAGATTATGGATTGTTTATTAATCGAGCTGATATTTTCTACTTTTTTGTGTTGTTAATGACTGTCGCTTGTGAGTCTGACATTTGTTATTGACTCTAATGCACTTTGGAACTTACTATTATGATCGTTTTAATTCAGAGGGAGTGTCCAATTATCGTATTTAAGGGGAGTTATTATATATGAAAAATAATGTCAAAAAGGGGGAGATTGTTAAGATATTTTGCTAAAATATCTAATTAATTATTTTGGGCATTATTTGTAGTTGGATAGATCGTATGTCATAAGAAGTTCGCTTGGGATATGATTTCATTATGTTGGATAAGATAGGATTTAATGAAATCCTACTTGAAATAGACATAACTATTATATATGCATGTGAACAATTTGAGATGGATATGCAGCTAATTCATCGGTGATTTGTGTTATCCCTTTAGTAGTTATGTCTCTCTATATAATGTGATTTTTTTGGACAGCTGCTTTATCGTTTTTGTAAGGGAAAAATATGTAAAAAACTAATCAATTTTGCAGCTATATTTTTTATGATGTTTCGGTGATGAAATATATATTTGTTTTATGACTTTTAAGGTTGTTGTGCGTGAGATGCTTTAGTGATTATTTCAAAGGTTCATAACTAAATTCTTATTAGACAACTTCCCATGATTTTGGGTTTATGAGGCTGCACATATAGGGGAATGTCCTTTGACTCAAAGTGTTCCTTTGTTTATGTCTTGATTGATTTAATCATTGGGTTATTATTTTCATCTTTATTAACATTAGTTGTTGTAGAAATCCTCTGTTAAGGCTATCACAAGGCGATCGTGCTATTGGGAGTAAAATACTTTTATGGGGTGTGAGTACAAGTGGATAGTGTCAGGGGTTGAGTAGTGTTGGCTTAGTAAAGCCTTGTATAAAACTATTATACTGTCATAAAAGTTGATTAAGCTGGGTGAGAGCTCTACAGACGTAGGTGGGGTGTGCCTGCTTATGTTATAATTATGGAAAATTGATAGTTGCTAACACAGTTGCTTTCTATTAAGCAACCATTAGGTTTAGTTCCAATTAATTATGGCAGAATACATTTATTGCAGAACTATAACCTTTAGGTGTTTCAACCTTCAATTACGTGCAAACATAAAATGAAGCCAAACTTGGAAAAGATCCTATCTTTTCAAAGTTTCTTTGTGTTAGGAATCTTAAGTGAAGTAGTAGAAACCAAAATTTTTACGACAGTTATACTTCCATGGTTATTGTTTAATTTGTGTTTCTGAATTATACTATTTAAGCTGGGAGGATAATTGACTTCAAATTCAAAATATATTTAAGGTACTTTGTCCATAACTTGTGATGCATGCTTGTTGGTCTGTAGCTCGTTATGTATCCAATTATCAATCTTTGAAATCTCAAGATGGATCTACATTTGTGCGTCAAGGCACTTGAGAAGGTTCTCATTCACATTCTTTCCCTATCTTTCTCCATCAAGGCTTCTCGAATTGAGGGTCTAATTGGAGTTTTGGTTAGTATGCTTCTTTGTACTTTTCATTTGTGATTGTTCACCTTACATATTGATTATCCTCTGTGTAACTTGGATCGGATACTTTTGAATGAGTTATCTCTATCTAATATTGATATCCATTCAAAATCCTTATTCATGTGATGTGGCGTATGATCTGAATGAACATACTTCTATATCACTCTATTGCTTTACATGTTCTGCAAAACATGTAAAAGTCAGCTGTTAAAAGTTATTTGCTGCTTAGGTTAATCAAATCACTGTGTCAGCCCCATGAAAATTTTCTGCATTAACTTATGCAAAGTAGCTTATGGAATAAATGCATGAGAGGGAATTGAG
>JANQAP020031377.1:0-25820 GCA_026874005.2 Erythroxylum coriaceum | reverse complement strand
TGTGCAAAAATCATTGTTCACAAATGCATGAGCATGAGATGTGTTTTCCTATTGATCTCACGTGTACCCGTTTCTATAGTTCAACCCGTTATATAGAAACGGGATGTTACAGACATAACACTTTAGATGGTGAAAAAAATTGAATAAGAATTAAAAGGATGCAATAAGATGGAAAGTTATTTGGAATGGGGATAAGAAGTATAAAATGACTAATAAAGATGACACACACGTTGTTTAATTAGGAAGGAAGTAGACTTGTAGTTATAGGGTATGGGAATTGATGTGTGCTTAATTGTTTATACATTTGCTTCTTAGCACTTAGTGATTATTATTGTGAAATGCTTAAGATACTTATTTTAGTTCATATTTGGTATTAGGTTCAAGGTTGAAGCGTAAGAACTAAAATGGGTTAAAAGAGCATTCCTTGAGCCAACATTTTGATGTTCAAACTCAATTTTCCTTGTGAAACAAGAAGGAGATGGATTAGGGTGAGGATTAGACAAGAAATTACAAGAAGAACAAAAATTCAACAGGAGCTGGTTAATACACAGCGGTGTATACAATTGGAAGATATTTTTTGAACTTACATGGTTGGATACACGATCATCTATCCTCATGAGCTTTACATTTTTTTGGGTTGCACAGTTGGATGCATGGTCGTGCACCCAACTATGCATATACCCAAAAATGTAGTTTTTGCTATAAATTGACATTTTGGTGGCCAAAAAAAGGGGAATCATTTTGGAGGCACGGGAAAGCGTAGAAAGCTTACCTATTTGGGATCTACGGAGGGCTAATCTTCCTTAATCCAATTCTCAAATCAATCTCAGCCTACACATAAATAAACATACAACATTGTATTATTATTTTCACACCTTTCTTAAGACTATTGACTATAGATTAACAACAAGGTTTGTTAACCCTAGTTTTCCCTTAAATCGTGTTTAATCAAAATAAGCTCTTTAACTAAACCTAGCTAACATCCATTCTAGAACAAGCTCTCTAGATTTAGTCAGACAGTTGCATTATGAATAAGGAAAATAGATCAATCTAGGAAACAACCAAACAAGTTCGAGTTATTTAAACTATGTTACGTTATCCTTAATGATTCAATGTCATTAGTTGCCACAAATGAATCCACAACACAACTATTATGTATAGCATTTGAGATTCTAGCATTGGGTTTATATAAAAACAATCTAATAGAGCATTTAGATCATCCTTACAAAAATACCCAGTTCAATAAGCAAAGAATAACGTAAACAATCCTTAAAGAGAGAAAGATTCAATAATCCACAATGACGATATGCTCAAATGTGATCCAAGATGTCAATTTCACCTCTGAACTGGAATAAGGAAGATTTTCCCTCCATAGATCCTAAAAAGGTAAGCTTTTTGCCCTTTCCTGTGCCTCTAAAATGATTCCCCTTTCTTTGGCCTCTCAGAATTTCAATTTTTAGTAAAAACTAGTTTTATGGGTATATGCATGGTTGGGTGCACGACCATACATCCAATTGTGCAACACAAAAAATATCAAGCTTGTAAAGATACACAGTGGGGTACACCTCCAAAAAGTATCTTCCAATTGTATATATGATCGTGTAAGTGTATACACGGTAGTGTATCTCCCAGGTCTTGCTGAATTGTTGTTCTTCTTGTAATTTCTTATCTAGACCTCACACTAATCCATCTCCTTATTCTAAAAGGGTAATTGAGTTTAAAAGTCAAGATGTTGGCTCAAGGAATGTTCATTTAATCCATTTTAGTTCTTTTGCTTCAAACTTGTACCGAATACCAAATATGAACTAAAATGAGTTTCTTAAGCATTTCAAAATAATAATCAGTGTAAAAAAGAAAATGTATAAATAATTAAGCACATATCAAATTCTCCCACACTTAGCTTTTGATCATCCTCAGGAAACGATCAAAATCAAAGTCACAAACTATAACATTTTCACAATTTCCATATTTCGTAAGAAAAGATTTCCACAAGTAAATAGAAATAATTTTCAAAATCATAGCAAGAACTCAACATCCGATGCCTCTACTCATAATCAATCAACAATCGTTTCCTTCAGAAACTGAGCTAGCTAGGGGTAGACTTTGATCAAATGTGTTAAAATATGATAAAATTTATGGGTACCCTTAAACACCATTCATGATCAAGACATTCCATAACTTTGCATATCATTTCATTTCTCCACCACTAAGATTCACATGTATAATCATTAATCAAAGGAATTTTCTAAAGTTGTAATGCGAGCAAGGGTTAAGGTGAGATCTACTTAGGTAATGTAGCATAAAAGCCATCAAAAGCTAGTGAAGTAAGAAAAACACTAAATGTAAAATCAAGCTCTCACATCGCAAACCTTATGAAGTATAAAGAATTATAAGGAATCATTTAATAATTCATGACAAATAGTACAATATAACCATAAGTGGTGATCCTTCAAAATAACATCTACCTAATATGCAACATACTTAAATCACTCATTCCATACAACTTTAGGAGGAAAGACTAATCATGAATAACTTTGCAAAACAAATGCATTTCCTCCTTAATACTTTTATTTAAACATACTTCTCCTTCTTTCTCTTCTTTTTCTTTTTCTCTTCTTTTTTTTAAATTGAAAATTTTTGTAAAAATTAAAAGAAGCTATATTAACATTTGGAATTCATTAATAAGAGATAAAATGACATTCCAATAATTATATCCAACCCACAAATATGCACACCCTTACACTTATACTTTTGTGCATCCACAATCATCAACAATCAACAAATGCTTCACTAGCTTTAAGGCTTAGGTAGGGCATTTGGTTAGTTTTAAAGCAAGCAATGTGTTTAGCACAAAAAGAAGACAAAACTCAATGGGCTTATCAAAAAGAAAAATCATATCAATAGGTAGACTTTTGGCTAATATAGCTTATGAAACAAAAATTGCCTATATCATTTCCATGTTAACGCATATGATAAAAAAGTGGTCTTGAAAAGAAAAAAAAAGGTTAGGATGTACATGTCATGAAGGTCACTCATAAACAAAATACAGTGAGAATGATATAGAAGTGTCAGTTTATAAAGGCTCAAAATCTCATTGACTTGCGTCTACCACTAGTCACAACTCTTCTAAAGATAATGTATATTGACTAATCACAAGAGTCAAAGTACATGCTCAAGTTACCATGAATATTTCTAGTCAATTCACTCTCTAATTATGATTATATATTCTTAAAAGCAATATAAAAATATAAATTGTTTACTTGTTTGTTTGATTTTTAAAAACTTAAGAATCACACATAAGCAACAAATAAGATTAAAACGTCATTGAAAACTAAGATCGTTACCTCCACTCTTAAAAATTACATTATCCCCAATGTAACATCAAATTTAATAAATGAAGCATTTAACATAAACAAAAAATGTGATAATGTAAATGAAAAGAAATAAATTTCCCTTAGGTTGCCTCCCAAGCAGCACCTTTATTTCATGTCGTTGGCTCGATGCAAGTATGCTCAATCTTCATAATGAGGGTCTTCTAACCCTATCACTTCCATATTTTCTACTTGGAATCCTTCATAGAAGGGTTTCAATCAATGACCTTTAACTTTGAACTACTTTTTCATCTGTAGGCTTTTAATTTCAATTGCATCATGGGAAAACATAATAGTAATGACAAAAGGTCGAATCCAATAGGAATGTAACTTACCTGGGAAAATCTTAATTTATGAATGATAGAGAAGAAATTTTTTTCTAACAACAAAATTCTTTTAGGCAATCATCTTATCATGAATAACTTTGTCTTTTCCTTGTAAATTTCTGCATTCTTGTACGAATCAAGCCTAAGCTCTTCCAATTCTTGCAGTTGTAATTTCCTTTGTCCATCCACCTCGTCCATCTTCATATTGCATTGCTTGATTGGCCAAAAAGCTTTGTGCTCAATTTCCACTAAAAGATGACATAGCTTTCCATAAATCGTTCGGTGTGGAGGCATGCCAATTACTGTCGTGTACGTAGTTCTATATTCCTAAAGAGCATCATCAAGTCATTGGCTTTAATCTTTACAATTTAGGCTCGCCATTTTTTTAAGGATTGACTTAATTTATCGATTTGACACTTCTGCTTACTTGTTTATTTATGGATGGTAGGTTGTAGATACCACGTGAGTGACATAGTACTTCTTTAAAAGATTTCTTACCAATCAATTGCAAAAATGAGTACCCTTGTCACTAATAAATGCTCATAGTGTTCCAAACCTAGCAAAAATGTTAAAGTTAATAAATTCTGCAATAACTTTAGAATCATCAATCTTGATGGCTTTAGCTTCCACCCATTTAGAAATATAATCCATAGCTAATAAAACGTAAACAAAACCAAAAGAATAAGGAAATGATCCCATAAAGTGAATGCCCCATACATAAAAAATTTCACATGTAAGGATTGAAGATAAAAACATTTGATCTTTATTGGATAAGTTACCTTATTTTTGGCATTGTTCACATGCCTTACAAAACATATAGGAATCTCAAAATATATTTGGCCAATAAAAACCACATTCAATTGTTTTTCTAATAGCTCTATTAGGCCCAAAATGACCACCACAAACATACAAATGGCAAAATTTTAAAATAGATTCACATTCATGTTTAGGTACACATCTCCTAATTACTTGATCAGAACAACACTTCCATAATTAAGGATCATCCCAAATAGAATCACTATTTATTCTATTCCGTCTAGCTTTACTTAAATCATTAGGTATCTTATAATTCACTAGATAGTTTATGATATCAGTATACTATGGAACTTTACCTTGAAGCATTAGTAATTGCTCATTCAGAAATAGCTCTTATAATGGTATTGAATTTTCTTCCTTTATACCTTGACTTAAGTGGTCGAAAACTGACATCTCTACACCTTTATTATCATTGATCTCCAAATCAAACTCTTGGAGTAGGAGAATCCATCTAATAAGCCTTGGCTGAGCTTCCTTCTTTGATAAAAGATACCATAATATTACATGATCAGAATATGTAATGATTTTATAACCAAGCAAATGACATATAAATTTATCTAAAACAAACACAATAGTTAACAACTCCTTCTCTGTGGTGGAGTAGTTGCATTATGTTGGACTGGGTGTTCTTAAAGGGTAGTAAATGGCATGAGTCATTTGCATATTTTTTACCGAGGATGGTACCTACAGTAAAATTGCTAGCATCAAACATAATCTCAAAATGGTTGACTCCAATTAGGTGGTTGAATGATTGGTGCCAAAGTCAAAAGTTCCTTTAACTTGTCAAAAACTTCCTTGCATCCCTTATTAAATTCAAATGGCATGTCATTTTGTAACAAACGATAGAGATTTGTTGAAATCTTACTGAAGTCTTTGATTAATCTGCGATAAAAACCTACATGGCCAAGAAAAGAATAAACCTCCTTCACATTTATGGGATAGGGTAAGTTTTGCACAATTTCTACCTTATCTTTATCAACCTCAGTCCTTCTAGATAAAATTACATGCTCTAAAACTATTCCTTGCTCAACCATAAAATGACTTTTTTAGAATTTAGAATAAGATTAGTTTCGATGCACCATTCAACACTACAAGAAAATTTAGTTTTGGCGACGAAAAATACTGATTTTTCATTGGTAAACAAATTTACTGACGGTAATTACCGATAAAAAAGGTTGTAGGAGAAATGATTACAAGTAAAATTTAGTGACGGATATTGTAGTTATGGAAGTACACTATTCAGATTATCTAAGCATGCATCAAATGAATCCCTATAGATAGTAAAATCATCCATAAAAACCTCAATAATGTGCTCAACATAGTCATAGAAAATACTTACCATGCATCTCTGAAATGTGGCTGGGGCATTGCAAAGTCCAAAAGGCATTCTTTTATAAGCCAATGTACCAATTGGCATGTGAAGGTTGTTTTCTTTTGATCCTCTGAAGCTATGCCAATTTGATTATAACCAAAATATCCATCAAGAAATAGTGAGATCGTCCCACAAATTGTTCAAGCATTTAATCAATGAATGAGAGTAGAAAGTGATCCTTTTATGTAGTACAATTTAACTTTCTCTAATCAACGCATACTTATGATCCATTTTGAATTCTTATAGGACAAACTCGTCATTCTCATTTTTTTACCACTGTAGTTTTAATCTTCTTCGATACCACTTAGGCTGGACTTACTCATTTACTATCTAAAATTGGATAGATTATACCAACATCAAGAAACTTCAAGATCTCCTTTTTCATCACTTACATCATCGAAAGATTCAGTATCCTTTGTGATTCTCTTGATGGTTTGGATTCTTCTTCTAAAAGAATTTGGTGCATGCATGTCGAAGGGCTAATATCCTTAACGTCAGCTATAGTCCACCCTATAGTTATAATGTGGTCCTTAAGCACTCGAATGAGCTTTTGCTCTTAAATCTTAGTTAGATTCTTTGCTATAATTAGTGAAAGTGTTTCTCCTTCTCCCTAAAATGCATACTTCAAGTGCTTCAGTAATTACTTCAGTTCAATGGTTGGTGCTTGTACAATCGAAGGTAGAGATTTTGTATGAGATATTGGCAATTCAACATTTGAAAGTATATACCTCTTTGACATTGGTTGCAATGATAGCATGATTTCTTCTATCTCATCTACAATAAATAAGTTAGAATTTTATAAAACAAATTTCTAAACTTATCTAAAGAATGGCTTTTAACTCATCTTTACCTTTTATATCAAAAATTTTTTTGAGACCAGTAATAAATGACATAAACAGATAAAATAGAATGAACATCACTAGGGTACTTCGTTGCTTCAAAAATATTAAAACGAACATTTTCACCATCAAACTCCATAATCAATGTCCCTAAATCCATGTCAAATCTTTGTTTTTGATGTTTCTAAAAATGGTCGACCTAGAAGGATTGGTGCTGAATTAGATAAAGGTTCTCCATCCATGCTCAATTTATAAAAATCAGTTGGGAAAACTAATTTGTTAACCTAAATCAAGACATCCTTTACAACCCCTTCAAGATAAGTGTTAGATCTATCTACTAATTGAATTATGACATATGTTTCTTTTAAGGACCCCAAATTCATTAAAGTGTAAGTAGAATATGGCATGACATTAATTGAAGCTCCTAAATCTAGCTTTGCCTTTTCAAATCTGGTGTCACTTATTTTGCTGGGAATTATAAATGTACTTGGATCCTAAAACTTTAGTGGAAGTTTCCTTTGAATGACTACAGGCACATTCTCCTCTACACTCACTTTCTTGTCTCCTCTTAATTTCCTTTTGTAAGTGCATAATTCCTTGAGAAATTTTCCATATCTTAGAACTTGTTTTATGGCATCAATTAGAGTTATGTTCACCTCTACCTTTCTGAAATTTTCCAAAAGCTCCTTATCTCACTCCTCTTTCTTTGATTTAGCAAATCTATTAGAAAAAGGAGGCCAAGTATTGGTAAAATTTTTAATCACAGGAAATTGAAAGTTTATCTTAGTTTCCATTTCGACGTCTTTTAAAGAAACTTCAAGTTCCTTTTCAATTTCTCCATCATCACCTATAAGATGAGCCTTATATGTGCCTATATTTCTTTACCGCTTCACAAGGTGATAACACTTGCATTCTCTTTTAGGTTCACAATTGTTTGAGAAGGAAGTTTACCCAAACTCTAATTTTTCAATTGGCTAATAGTAGCTACTATATGACTTATTTTATTTTCCAGATTTTGAATACTAGATTTTGTTTGTTGTTGAAATTGTATGGTGCTATTATGAAACTAAGCTATATTTTGAGCTAGTGAGTTCAGCATGTCTTCCCATAAAGGTCCAGAGTTTGATGTTTGAGCTTGCCTTTGAAATGGTTATTAGTAGGAGTTTTATTGTTGTTGTCCTTGTTGTCTATAACTATCAAATAAAGAATTCTTCCATCCCTAATTGTGTGCATAAGAGTAGTTAGGATTATACTTGTTGTTGACATGGAAAACTTCTAAAGCATTCACTTGTTTCGTGAGTGTTTCTTGTAAGGTTGGACACATATTATTTGGATGTCCTACCATTGTGCAAATTTCGCATGCTTTTACATGTTGAGTACCATTTGTAGTCATTTGTCTCACTAAAGATCTCAATCTAGCTATCTGTTGCTATAGTGTGGCAGTACTAGTTCGTTGACTTTTAACGGCCTGGGGTCTTCTCATATGTTGAACCATTGAGAGTTAGCAGCCATGTTGGAAATTAAAATTCTGACTTCAATAGGTGTCTTATCTACCAATGTGCCTCCACTTGCTGCATCTATCACACTTCTTTCTTATAGTAGAAGTTCATCACAAAAATACTAAATCAATAGTTGTTCACTGATTTGATGGTGAGGGCAAATAGCACAAATCCTTTTAAAATACTCCTAAAACCCATATAATGTCTCCCCATTATATTATCTAATTACTTTGAGAGGCAGGGAAGTACTTCTTCAAAAAAAGTCTTTTCATCTCATTCCAAGTATTAATTGATCTAAAGGGTAAGTAGTAGAGCCAATTCTTGGCAACGTCCCCCAGTGAGAAAGGGAATGCCCTTAGCTTAATCTACTCTTCTTGTACCCAGACTAGCTTTATACTAGAACAGACTGTATAGAATTCCTTTAGATACTTATGAGAACCTTCACTTGGCATACCTTGAAAAGTAGGCAAAAGATGAATTAGACCATATTTAAGCTCAAAAGCAACATCAATATTTGGAAAATCAATACACAAAGGTTGATGGTTGAGATAAGGAGTAGCCAACTACTTAAGAGTGTGATCATTGTTTTGCTCTGCCATGTTATAATCTATTTCAGAAATAGAATCACTACATGAATTAGAAAGCAAATCTAAGGCTATTTGAATTCCTGTTGAAGAACCAATTCTCCTATCAAATGGTAACAGATCCTCGAAACTTTATGAAACTTTTATTTTTGATCTATGCAGAGTTCTTTCAATTTCTACATCAAATTTTAATACACCAGAGTGAGAAGATCATGTCATGCACTATAAATAAACTAAATAAGAAAAGAAATTAATCAAAAATAAAAATAAAACAAATAAATATATTTTAAAAAGCAATAGATATTAATCCCCGTCAATAATGTCAAAATTGATAGTGTGTCATAACACTACAACAAAATAAATAAACTTAAAACTATAGCTAATGATGAGTCTAGGTCGATCCCACAGAGATTAAATCAAATCACTTTTCTAAATTATATTTATATATATAAAGCGGGTTTGTTTTGATGTAATTAAGAAAATAAAGTTAAATTGAACTTATGAAAGAAAATAAAATTAAATAACATAAAAGGGAGAAAATTGATGAATCATTTCAGAATCTAGTTCTCGGATCAATCTCAGCCTACACACAAATAAACGTATTTCATTATATTATTGTTTTCACACCTCTCTTAGGACTATTGATCGTAGATTAACAAGAAGTTTTGTTAACCCTAGTTTTCCTTTAGATTGCGTTTAACCAAAATAAGCTCTTTAACTAAACTTAGCTATCGGGCAACCTAAAAAAAGCTCTCTAGATTTATTCGAATAGTCGTATTACAAATAAGGAAAAAAGATCAATCTAGGTAATAACCACACAAGTTCAGGTTATTTAACTTATGTTACATTATCCTTAATGATTCAACATCATTAGTTGCCGCAAATGAATCCAAATCACAACTATTACATATCATATTTGAGATTCTAGCATTGGGGTTTATAGAAAAATAATCTAATAGAGCATTCATATCATCTTTACACAAATACCCAATCTAATAAGCAAAGAATAATGCAAACAATCCTTAAAGAGAGAAAGATTCAACAATACACAATGGCCATGTGCTTAAATGCAATACACGACGTGGATTTCTCCTCCAAAACTGAATAAGGAAGATTAACCCTCCATAGATCCCAAATAGGTAAGC
The DNA here is from genome assembly GCA_026874005.2 of Erythroxylum coriaceum. Lineage (NCBI taxonomy): Eukaryota > Viridiplantae > Streptophyta > Magnoliopsida > Malpighiales > Erythroxylaceae > Erythroxylum > Erythroxylum coriaceum. Next base: position 15,868 of record JANQAP020031377.1, on the reverse strand, counting down.
TTTCTGCCCTTTCTCATACCTCCAAAACAATTCCCCTTTCTTTGGCCCCTGAAAATATCAATTTATAGTAAAAACTAGGTTTCTGGGTATATTCACAGTTGGGTGCAAGTCTATACATCCAACAATGCAAAAAAATTGCGAAGCTCATGAAGACATATAGTTGGATACACATCTGTATATCCAACTATGTAAGTCCAAAACGTGTCTTGTAATTGTATACATGGCTGTTTATCTCCCAAGTCTTGCTAAACTATTGTTCTTCTTGTAATTTCTCATCCAATACCATCCCTAATCCATGTCCTTCTTGCTCCCAAAGGGCAATTGAGTTTAAACATCAAGATGTTGGCTCAAGGAATGCTCTTTTAACCCATTTTTATTCTTGTGCTTCAAACTTATACCTAATAACAAATATGGACTAAAATGAATATCTTAAGCATTTCACAACAATAATTGCTAAGTGTTAAGAAGCGAATGTGTAAATAATTAAACACACATGGTTGACCTTTTTCGTGATAGCTAATATTGTAATAACCGCAAGTGCATGGCATAGTTATAGCTAGTACCGATAAGTACAAGTTGATCCCATAAAGACCATAAATCCTAGTAATTACCTGTTCCTTATTATCTAGCCTAAAGATTAATTTTAGATTTTTAATAAAAACAAAATAGAAACTAAAACAATTAAAGAAATAGGAAATGATAATGAATGCAAAGGCAGTGGAATTCACTTAGAAAACTTTCGTTATCAGAAATTAGTATCTAAGTTCAAATCCCTTTAAACACTTAACAGATTGATCTTTTATCTTGCAATTGTTTTGTTGATGTATTGAACCATGGACACTCCTACGGTATGCTAATAAATGACCTTGAGTTTACTAACAACTAATCCTAAGGTCTCTAACCGAATTACTCAAGTTCAAATGGTAGATCTATTAAGTTTGAGTCCCTCTATTAAGTTTGACCCCTAATATAGAATATTTTTGTCATCCTATCTCTAGGGCTGCAAATGGTAGATCTATTCACACTAGGATTTCTCTATCTCTACATATGAAATTAGATTATGATATAATATTCTTAGGTTATTAGAACGGAAATAAAACATGTAATCAGATCACAATATATCACACAGCCAATTGAATTAATAAAAGAATCAAATCATATCAAAGTACTAACATAAGTTTCATCTAACCTAAACACTAACTTGAATTTTAGTTACATATGATTGAATACGAAATCAAACATGCATAAATAGAAATATGAATAAAAAATAATGGGTTCATAATTCTAAATCTCTCTGATTGTCTTTTGTTGAATGTTTTTGTGATGTAGAGGCTTGATCTTGTATTTCGATGGATCTTTCGATGATTTCTTCATGTTTCTTGCTTCTTTGGACCAAAATCATCCCTTTTGGAAATTCTCTATGTCTAAAAATCACCTCATAGCGTCTTCACTTCTAATTTGCCTCTGAAATGTCAAATTTATATAAAAGTCTAGGTTTTTAGGTTATGCACGGTCCCTTGCACGGTTGTACATTGGACCATGCATAATTAGAATTCACCAAATACCCTAAAAATGCAAGGGTGTAAAAAAGTGCATGGCCATGCATTCCTTTTAGATTGATTTTTTTTGTTTTACACCCTATTTTTTGCCTAAATTCTTCTTCTTTAAGTTTGTGAAGGTAGTTATCACCTATAAACACATTTGAAGCAATTAAGTACCAAATATACAACAAAAGTATATAATATCAAACAAGAATACAATAAATGTTTAGTAAAACTATAGTCAATTAACCATCTATCAACATTTTAGGAATTATATGAATACCCTTGTAGTCATAAAAATAGTTCCATTTTCCATGCCAAACAATAACCAAAGGCATATATAGATGACTGCTATTGTAGAGGAAGGCTCGTAGAAGTTTTTCTTGTAATCAATTAAAGGGTAAAAATTCTAGCCTACAAACACCCATAAGGAGATACATCCATCTTTGGAAAGAGTTATGCCCGGTAGGCCTTAGAGGAATAAGCAAAAATATAAAAATGAACCATTAATCAAAGAAAGTGAAGAATCATCATAGGCTATCACAGAAAGGGCAATTCTAATTATATGACCAATATGGAAATGGTGGTCATGATAAGAGAAACTGTAAATTTTGTCCACTTTCTTCCAGTCAAGATGGAGTTGAGGTTTGTTATTTAACATAATTTGTAGTTTATGTGTATTTTGGTAACTACTAATTGACATGTCAATACTGGACAGTCATATGGGTCTAATGAAGTTCCAACAGTAACAACAATTTCCAATAAATAGTCTTTTGAAGTTGGTGGAGTTGAGGTTAGCAAACAACCTTCTTAAGTTGGTAGAGTTGAGTTTAGTAAACAACCTTTTAAAGTTGGTAGAGCTAAGGTTAGTTTGACACAATTGTCAGTTGTCATATATTATTATTCATATATATTATTCTTCTTTTATGTGTTATTTAAATGAATAATTTATTAATTTAACCTTGTTTATAATTATAATTTATAGCTCCATCTCCAACATTGATAAGAAAGAGAATATTTAGATCAGTTGATCCAAACACATTTCAGCTATCATTCTAACTAAGAGGTTTGAGGTGGAAGGAAGCCCTAAGTATCACATTACGACAATTCCAATAATGAGCTTCCAAACCAAAATTTGTTAGAAATTCAAACCAATAAGCTTATAACATTTAAGTCTGAATTCAACAAAGGGATAGAGAATTATGGCTAGATCCATTATCTTTTGGGTGCATAGTTGTCAATTTTGTATGTAATTCTAGTTGGATTTAATTATGTTTTGTAGTGAATTATGTTTGGCAATTCTAGTTTATAGGGATTTCTAGTTGGATCCATTATATATATATATATATATATATGTACATTACAGTTAGATCTACTTTAAAGTATCTTAGGAACATTCTTGTTGGATCCAACATGATTTAAAACTACAACATTGTAGTAGAATGATATAACATAATTGCAATATTATATTGTATGAATCTCAACTATACAAGTTTATAAATGTCAAAGTTACAGGCTTACAAATTTGTGATTATCAAATAATTTATATGCTTGTCAAATGAAACTTTACATATTATTTTTTATGAATGCCTTTTTAAACATATTGTCACAATTTAAACTTTATTTTGAATGTAATTAGATATGGACTTACATATAAATAGAGTAACTAAAATATATTAACTAAAGTTTGATGTACAATATAAGTACTTCTTACATTATCCCCACTCCTATACATCACTCTTAATATATGAATTCTTATAAAGCATATCACATTAGTCTTATGATTTCAAAAGTGAGAAACACATAACAACAACACGTATCACTGTGGAAACAATAATAATATATGTAATTAATATCTTCTTCAACTACTTTTATCATTCATAATATGTTCAATTCATACTTCATTTGCTTTATTTTTTTCATCTAACTTAATTTGTTCCTTCTTTTTCTCCTTATTTGACCTTCTAACAACTCGAAGAAAATTGGAACTAGACCAGCCAACTTGATGGAAAGGATCTCGTACACCCTGCCTTCAGTTGTCCTTTTATAAATCAATGTCAATCAGTGCTTTAACTTAGCATTATCATTCAATAATCTTTGAATAACATGAAAAACCCTATTTGGAAAGGGGTTGTCATGCTAACGAAAGAACTTATAACTCCCAACCTTGTAAGCATCACCAAAATAGACATTCACTAACACATTTATTCTACTTTTATTCCTATATTGAGTGTCATAACAAATTATTCTTACTAACCTGATAATTTGGGCAACCACAAAACCTATGGCTAGAAGTTTTCTCACTCTCTAAAGTTCTTAAACAACCGTTGAATACATATAAGCATTGAATGTTAGTTGAAGAACAACTATGAGTTGAAGACCTAGAAAATGACATCTCCAACCCTAAATACTTTATTTGTATATTGTACCCTACAACATAACCAAACAATAACAAAAAAATGACCATATATTAACAACGTGGAAATAACCATCAATCACTAACAAATTAATATCCTATTAATAATGGAAACATGAACTTTTATCAATGACATTGTTAATTATTGTTTAGAAATTATAAAGGAGAAAAATTAGGAATTCATTCTCTTCATTTAGGAGAAAACAATTATAGGAATTTATTCTACTTTTATTCCTATATTGAGTATCATAACAAATTATTCTTACGAACCCAATATTTTGGGCAACCATAAAACCTATGGCCAGGATTTTTCTCACTCTATAAAGTCTTTAAACTACTGTTGAATCTATATAAACATTGAACGCTAGATGAAGAACAATTATTAGTTGAAGACCTAGAAAATGACATCTCCAATCCTAATTACTTTATTTGTCTATTATATGCCACAACATAACTAAACAATAACAAGAAACATTACCATATATTAACAACATAGAAGTAAACGTCAATCACCAACAAATTAATATCTTATTAATAATGGAACTTTTATCAATGACATTGTTAATTATCGTTTAGAAATTGTAAAGGAGAAAAGTTAGGAATTCATTCTCTTCATTTAGGAGAAAAAAATATGGGCATATGTCAACATTCACCTTACCAACATTTAATACATCACAACTTTTAAATGCCAAATTTGATCCAATCTTACAATCCTGACATTTTCTCACTATATTAGAGATTCATTTCTAGCATTTACAGATCCAAAAGTGAAAGATATCAATAATTGAAAAACACTAATCTTGATAAAGTTATACCTTTCCCTGGAACAATTATAACAAGTGTTGCTTTATAATGGTGAAAGCAATACTTACTCACACTTCCATGTAAAACACTGCAGGAATATACAATATGAGACAATATAGGAACATTATAAAAAAAGAAAAGAAAAGAAGAGAGTGAATGAGTGAATAGAAATACCTTTGAACTAAGCTTCTGCCTCTAATACCTATAACAACACATTATCATATAAAATAAAATTTTCCATCTATAAGAAGTTAAATAACAGAAACTTCAAAGGTGGAAGTTTAGATATTACCTCAACTAGAAAATGAAGATACATCAACTGGAGCAACTGGAGAATGAAGTTGTACATGGAAACATTAGGGGGTAAACTAGTATCAAAGATAATAACATAGGTCATCTTAGACATTTTGCTAAACATTAAGGGGGTAGCTTGGAACTTTTATGTTTTTATTTTTTATTTATGCTTCCAAATACAAAAATTTATTTGGTTGAGTTTTAGTTTCTATTTTCTGCTTTATTTTATTCCAATTTTCATAAGTTATAAAAAATCATAAAATTAATTTTTATTTTTTTATCATAATCTAATTTTACTATTAAGTAAACATATATTATTTAATTATTTAATAGTAACTACTAATAAGAATAATAACTAATACAATTTAATTATTTTATCTATTTTAATTTTATAATTAAATAATAGATTGTTTTACTTAAAATTATTTATTTTAAATAAAAATAAATATTTATTATTATTTATAAATATTTATAAGAGTTTACAATAAAATTATTACTTGATTAATTTATTTCTAAGTTTTATTTAATATTAATTATTATTAATAAAAGGATAATACATTGGCCAAAAAGCTTGTTTTTGTTCAAAATTAAAAATTAGAAAAAAAATAAAAATTAAAATGAAGTCAAACTACCCTAAACATTTTACAAAAAAGTTTGTTTTTATTAAAAATGAAAATAAATTTAGAAAACAAAAATAAAAATTACAACGTAATCAAACCACCCCATACATTTCACTTCGACGGCTTATAATATATATCTTCGAGATATTAAATGATAATTAAGTAATATTGAAGTTAGCATTCAAATAAATTTTAATGTTATATTCATAATATTTCTAAGGCGCTTACAAAAATTGATGAAATTTGAACCTATTTTTATTTTTATATATTCTTATAATTTTAACTTTTATAAAATTATAAAACTATTTTTCATAATATATTCTTTTAAATTTTTATTAATGATCAATTATGTTATTATTAAACTCTTATTCAAATTTTTAGGTTAAAATATCTAAATACTGAATTTTTAAAAATAAATAGTTCAATCAAATTAAATTATCTCATTAATTGAGATATATATATTTTTTGTAAAATTTTAATATTTTATGTTAAAAATAAAAATTATGATATATGTAATATTTTACTTATAATTTTGTATTTTTGATATAATTTATCCTACATCTAACTATATAATTTTGTAATCATATGACTATATATGAACAAAAAAATTATAATGATTAATTATGTATTACATTAATTAATCACCCTCATATTTTAACTTATTGATGTTAACTTAGCTTAAGAGTATATGACTCCCAAAAAGTCTAGATTCTCCTACTATTTACAATTGTGTGGGATTGAATGAGTGGTTTGGTTGGAATTAATACAAGAGTGGTATATCTATGTGTTGATAACATGGGATAGTTTTTAAGGTAGCTTTCATGTCTTTTTTGGTAAGAATAAGATAAGATGAGAGATAGAAACCAAGCTTTATTGTAAAGTGAGATTTTCAACGTATTGTCAAAATTTCATGCAAGAACATTCTGTCACTAGTTTGTTTAATTAAAGTGTTTAGGAATTATAGATTAAATAAATGAAATTTTCTTACATGATATGCACCCCTATCATAAATCAAAGGTTTGCTTGTGTATCAATTATCAATAAAGCTGATTGTGTTTTGTAGTTGACTTATTTAAATATAATATAGAAGATAGTAATATTTAGACCCCAACCCCCCACCCACCCACACACATATATATATATATGGTAGTTATACATACAAATGTTTGTTAAATTCTTGTTGAGAGGGCTATGAGATAACCAACAAACTTTAATTTTATTGGATAGAATGTGTTTAAGCCTCAAATTTTGTCAAGCAATCTTTTATATAAGTTTGTAAACTTCTCTTTCATGTCTAAACCATATAATTATTTAGAAGTTGCTTTATTTCTTCCTATTATTTTACACATAATTGAATCCTCATTTTCCTTGTCACTAACTAATAAATGGTAATAGTGTGGCACCTCACTCCTATTGGACATTTGTGCCAGTACGTTATCAAACATTTGAGCACATGCTCGACAGAAGCGACATGCCAACTATATCCCTTTCACTTAACTTATGGCATCATAAATTAAAAACATAAGGTTCACAATGACTAAAACCCAAATTCCTTATTTCATTTCATAAACAATATGTATAATGTAGCGTTACAACATCATCCATAGACGTACAATATCAACAACCTATCAGAGTATACAGCTCTGTCTACAAAACATGTTACACACATGAGGAATTATACAAAAAGTTTATCTAAATCCTTCAGTCCTAGCTGACCGACCTTTGAGTCATGTATTCTATCCAAAAGCAATACTAGTCTCTTCTAAATTGACTAAGAAGCTATATCATCTCTCTCGGACCTAAAAAGTCAACATTGCAATTTTGGTAAGTTTTGCAAACTCTATGAGTTAACCATCCTCGATGGTTCACTCCTATCACATAACACAACAATTCATGCAGTCATATAATTCACATTATTTCATTTATCCACATATAGCATCACAAAACACTTTGCACACAATTTTCACATTTCTCATTTAACACAATTCAATAATACATTGCAATCATTCAAATCATATATATCATGTATATATGCAATATTCATGAGACTCACATTCGTTTATTACTTTGCTATAACTGAGTGCCTTTTTCACTATCTTGTATCTGTTATGGATACCGGGCACATTAATACTATCCCTTATCCGTTGGGGATACAGGGCTCATTTTACGTATTGAACCTGAGGCTCTTACCACGTTCTGGGCTTTAAGCTCCTTTTTACTGGCGACTCCGGTCACAACTACCTTTATCTTTCATACATTCATGTAATGGAATGCACCACATGTATTCAATCAATCATTGTGTTCAATCAATCACCTCACATTCACTTTCACAATATCATTCTCATTTGTCGTCGGACCTTGGTTCAACATTCCACATTTAAGTTGAGAATCACTTATTTCTTGAAATTCATATACACTGAGCACTTCTAAATACAGTATTCATGCATCAAACGCCTCGGACCTTTAATATCCGGAATCAGTGCATACATATGACATAATAATTCAACACAGAGATAAAACAAGCAATTAATCTAAGTGAGACCATCTTAGGTTACTCACAGTTTGTTCCCGTTAGCTTATTGCCTTGAAGTCCCGGCATTGTCTAGAAGCGGTGCTCAATGTGCTCTTCTATATTATGCAATCACACATATTCATACATTACTAATTTGCTCATTTACATTAATACTCAATCACAAGTACATATATATATATATATATATATGTATAATGCATGTTCAATGACAAATCCCAGGTATATTTCCTTAATACACATATCATAATCAATTAATAACACCTTTCAATCATTCTTTAATATCTAATACACTTTACTCACTTTAATCACCTCATTCACAATCAACTAGGTTTATTCAAGATCTCATTTAAGCCTAAATGCATCATATGAAAGTACCTAATCATTTGTAGTTGCAAACCATGCTTAAAAGATGCATGTTTGATGTTTATCCAATTCCCACGATCGTAGACAATTTCCCACAATCGTGGGATTTGTTGGCAGAAAGTTTCTGGCCCGCTCAGCATTCCCACAAGCATGGGAATTCCCACAATTGTAGGATTTGTTGTCAGAAAAATTTTTGCCTTCGTTAAGCATTCCCACGATTGTAGGATGCTTCTATAGAAGAAATTCCACCAACTTCTCCAATTTTTCCAACTTCTTCCAACTCATACAAGTTACCTCTATCATGTCTTATACTTAGTGATCTTTTCTAGCTTAATACACCATCATTTCCTCTTCATTCATAACTCCATTTCAGCTCAATTTCATACTTACCCAAATCAAAACTATGATTGATCATAAACATCAAAAACAGAACATATTCCTATACACTTTCAACTCTAAATTTCTGAACATATTTAACTCCAATTCTCATCTTTATTTCACTTCTAAATATCATCATAATTCATCTCAATTCAAGAAATTATAATACTCATTCTTATTAGCTCTAAACTCATAAATTATCATTCATCTTAACATAAAGTAATACATAACTCCTTTTTTTTACCACTTCATTCATATATCATCATATTGCAAACCTCCTTTTTCATAATCAAACATCTCATAACTCGTTATCATAATTGATTCATTTATCAAACAATTCATGAACACATTACATTAACTCACTACAATTTAGAGCATGATCTCTTTATTATTACACTACACCCACATTAAAACACACATATATAAGAACTCATGATCAATCATCAAATCTCAATTCATCCATTATATTAATTTCATCTACCATTACTCATGAAGATTAAATCATTAACTTACTTGATTTAGCTTCAAAATCTTCAAACTCTTCAAGATCTCACTTAACCCTAGCTCTCCATACAACCCACGTACATCATCATTCAAGGTGGTAGGGTTGGGTCTTTAGTGAGAATGAAAGAGAGAGCAAGATGAGAGTAGCAAGTGAAGGATGAGAAGGCTAGGTTCAACGTGAATGGAGATTGGTGAGTTAAAATTGTGAAAGAGGAGAAGAAGAAGAGAAAGCCACGAAGAAAAGAAGAGAAAGCAAGAAACAAAACAATGAAATGGTCTTTCAAGGTTAAAACAATAGTGGGATAAAGATATGGTTTGGCAAGTGACACTTGTCACTTGCCACATATCCAATCCCTATAGGTTTGAACTGGGTTCCCTCATTTAACTAATCCAATCAACTCCAATTTCTACTCCAATTGTCTCCAAATTTCAATGACATATGTCATTAAATCAAATGTTATTTATAAAAATTTCCATTGCCATTTGACTCTTATATCTACTACCCTAAATAAATTTTCCTACCACTTGGCATTTTTCTTAATCCAGAAAATACTCAAACTTTCATAAAATTTCTAATTTTCACCAAAAATTCTGAATTAATACTTATACACACCAATTTAATTTTCAATACATATAAACTACAATTCTTATCAAAAACCACATTTATAAATCAATTATACCCATAAATGTCAATGAATGCATGTATAATCATTTTAATGTGTAAAAATTTATATTCACATGTGTGTGTGTATGTTATATTATGCATGAGCATGAAATGCACTTCCTAACTTCTTAATAATCTCTCATGTATACTATTCTTTAACCCTTAACATGAGAAAATGGGATGTTATAACTCTCCCCTCCTTAAGAAATTTCGTCCGTGAAATTCTTACCTGATTCATCAAACAGGTGGGGATATTGTCTCCTTATGTGCTCCTCCATTTCCCAAGTCGTTTCATCACTTGAGTGATTCTTCCAAAGAACTTTCACCAATGGAATTACTCGGTTTCTCAACTGTTTCATTTGATATCCCACTATCTTGATCGGTTCTTTAGCATAACTTAAATTACTAGCTATTTTGATCTCCTGAGATGGTAATACATACATTGGATCAGATTGGTATTTTCTGAGCATACTCACATGGAACATGTTGTGTATCTGAGACAGCTCATTCAGTAAGGCTAACTTGTAAGCCAATGGTCCAATCCTCTCAATGATCTCATAAGGACCTATATACCTAGGGCTCAACTTACCCTTCTTACCAAATCTCAAAACTCCTCGCCAAGGCGAGACTCACAGAAATACTTTGTCTCCTATACTGTATTACATATCCCTTTAGTGCTGATCCACATAGCCTTTCTGTCTATCTTGAGCTGCCTTAATTCAACTTTGGATCAGTTTCACCTTATCTACCGTATCTTGTATCAATTTTGGGCCTTTTACCATTCTCAAGCCTTTTTCATCCTAATATAGAGGTGATCAATATTTTCTGCCATACAATGCCTCATAAGGTGCCATTCCAATGCTACTGTGATAGTGGTTATTATATGCAAATGGGATCAGAGCTAAATACTGATCCCATACTCCTTGAAACTCCAATACACATGCCCTAAGCATATCCTCAACAGTCTTAATCGTCCTCTTACTCTGTCCATCTGTTTGAGGATGAAATGTAGTACTGAAGTTTAACTTTGTATCCATAGCTTACTGCAGACTCTTCCAGAACCTCAAAGTATATCTGGGACTCCTGTCTGATACAATGGACATCAAAACTCCATACAGTCTAACTACCTCCTCTATGTACCTCCGAGCTAATTGGTCTAATGAGCTATTCTCTCTCACTAGTAAGAAATGGGCCGACTTAGTCAATCGATCCACCACAACCCATATGACGTCGTGTTTTCTTGGAGTCTTTGGCAATCCCATTATAAAATCCATGGTAATTTGTTCCTATTTCCATTTCGGAATAGGTAACGAATGAAGCTTCGCAACTGGAGCCTAATGTTTAGCCTTAATCTGCTGACCTATTAAGAACTTAGCTACATAGTTAGATATTTGCTTCTTCATCCCTGGCCACCAGAAATGCTAATCAATGTCAGGCACACACAACCTCTTTTTTAACCATAATGTTTCATCCCTCAGCTTAAACTCAGATTTTGGATTCATTTTCATCTTCTCTATAAGCTTTACTATTTTGGGATCTTTACTTTGTACTTTTCTAATTCTATTATGCAACATCGACCTCAATCTTAGTGTGGCTATGAATGCCTCATTCTGCTCTAGATTCAACTCCACATTCAAAACTCTCAATTGAATCAAGTTCAGTAACCTCGACAATCGAATATGAGCTACACTACTATTCAACTTTCTACTCAATGCATCTGGCACCATAGGAGCTTTTCCCGGATGATACTCAATCTTACAGTCATAATCTTTTAACAGCTCTATCCATCTCCTCTATCTCATGTTTAACTCCTTCTGACTTGGTAGATACCTCAAGCTCTTTTGATCAGTGTATATCCGAAATGTCTCTCCATATAAATAATGTCTCCATATCTTTAGAGCAAAAACCACTACTGCAAGCTCTAAATCATGTACTGGATAGTTTATCTCGTGAGACCTTAATTGTCTCGATGCATAGGCTATCACTTAGCCATGCTTCATCAATACACATCCAAATCCTTGATACGAAGCATCATTGTATGCTACATAAGCATCAGTTCCTGATGGAATAGTCAACACCAGTAGTGTAGTCAACTGATGCTTTAACTCCTCAAAACTCCTCTGGCATTTGTCATTCCATCTAAAAATCACATTCTTCTTTAGGAGTTTAGTCAAAGGGATTGAGATCAATGAGAATCCCTTGACAAACCACTGGAAATATCCAGCTAATCCTAAGAAACTCTTAATTTTTGATACATTCTTCAGAGCCTCCCATTTCATTACTACCTCTATCTTCTTTGGATCCACTTGAATACCTTACCTATTTACCACGTGACCCAAAAACACTACTTGACTCAACCAAAACTCACATTTACTGAATTTGGCATGAAGTTGTTTCTCCCTCATAATCTGTAAGATTACTCTCAATATGCTCTTCTCTGCTCTTTGAGTACACTAGGATATCATTGATAAACACAATTACAGAATGATCTAGGTAGGGCTGAAACACTTTATTCATCAATGCCATAAATGCAACTGGGCCATTAGTCAACCCAAATGGCATTACTAAGAACTCATAATACTCATACTTGCTTCTGAACGCACTTTTCGGTACATTAGCCGCTGCTATCTTCAACTGATAGTACCCAAACCTTAAGTTGCCTATAATCGATGCATAGTCTCAACTTTCCATCTTTCCTCTTCACAAATAAAACTGAAGCTCCCCAAGGTGAAACAATAAGTCTAATGAAACCCTTTTCCATCAACTCCTGCAACTGAGCTTTCAACTCCTTTAGTTCCACAGGTGTCATCCTATATGGAGCAGTACCTGAAACCAGATCGATTGTGAATTATGTTTCCCTATTTGAAGGCAAGCCAGATAGCTCAGCGGGAAACACATCCAGGAATTCCCTAACCACAGGAATGTCCTACATATTCTGCTCAGTTCGAGTATCGATGACGTGGGCCAAATAAGCCTCACATCCCCTTGCATCAACCTCAAGGCACTCATAAATGAGATCAGCCTAATTGGCACTGCCTGAGTAATACCTCTGAACACTGCTCTCGACTGATTAGAAGATTCTAATATTACCTCCTTCGTATAGTAGTTCATAATAGCCCTATGAGTAGTGAGCCAATCTATACCTAGGATAACATCTGTTTCCTTTGACTGTAACACAATCAAGTCTGCCTCCAATTATGCTTGATCAATTTGAATCAAATACCTCTTGCAGGCTTCTCCTATTACTGTAGTACTACCTATCGATGTACTCACCTCTAATCCATATCTCAATAGCTCTCTATCATAATGCAACTGAGATGCCATATATGGTGCGATAAAGGAATGCGTATAACCAAGATCTAGGAATACAAAAGCCTCAAAAGTAAATATAAGTAACACACCTACAATGACGTCTGGAGAATCCTGAGCCTCCTGTCTGGTCATTACATACACTGAGGCCTGAGACTACATTTGGTTGCTCCGCACCTCAGTCCTGACAATAGGGCTCTCGGAGCTCATTCTACCTCTGACATGACCTATCTGTCTAGACCCACTAGCTCGGCTCTGCTGGACAGTAGTTTTGTTACTCCTCCTCCTTTTCTTCCAGACTGTGCTCTATACACAATAGAACAGTCCCTAATTTGATGATCAAATGAGCTACATCGAAGGCAGGCTCCAGATAGCTTCTAGCATTCACCACCGTACTTCTTCCCACAGTGCTCACAATTTGGCAACTGACCCGACATTGCCTCTCTTCCATTGCCAGACTATATAAAGCTACCCCTCTGTCTGAGCCTTGACTGTTTTGATCTAGTCAGTGGTCTAAAAGCTCTATTCTGACACTGGCTAAACCTTCTGCCAAAACCACCCTAAGACTCACTGGGCCTCTTTAGTTTAGGCTCTTTTCCATATTTTGACTGACTGTCTTTCAACAACTGCTCAATTCAGATTGAGACAGCCTGTAGTTTCGTAAAACTACCCAAATTAAAGATGGCTAACCTCGTCCGAATTTCCATGTTTAGCCCATCTTCGAATCTCCTGCACTTGTCTTCCTCAGTAGGGATCAAGGTAGTAGCATATCCCATCAACTTATTAAACTTAGTGCCTATTTGGTTTAGCTTTTGGAGGGTGAAAAAATACTTTTTTTCACCACAAAAGCTATTTTTAAGAAAAATAAGTGTTTGGCTGTAAAATCTAAAAGAACTTTTTTAATAGAAATAGCTTTTTTAGAAGCTAAAATATAGCTTTTTAAGAAGCTCAAATTTGGAGCTTTTCAAAAAAGCCCCTTATTTTAGCTTTTTCAGGTAAACATTTTTCCGTTGTTTATGTAAAGATGATAGCTTTGAGGAGCAATAGCAGAGCAAGTTATGGCTTCTTGAGACAATACTCGAAGCCACTCCTCAATCATCTACTGGGTTTCAACGATCAAACAATTCGTTCTACTTCAGGTACTAAATTATTTTGATTAGCATGTGTTGTTTAGTTCAGATATTAAGTTCAAGGTGAGTCTTTTTGTTTTTTTATTCTTTCGAACAGGTTCTTGTGATTGTGTCTATGGAAGTATCAAACAATTTCTAGTTGAGGAACCAAAATTAGAGAGCCAAAAATGAAAAATTTTCTCAGGTATTTATTCCTTCAGAGAAATTGGATTTAGATTTTGATCTAGAAATTTTGGCTCGTTGGCTGGCAAAATTAAGAGAATTCCGTCATTTGTGACATTGAATTATGATGATATATCCTATTTTAAGGGGATATTGGGCAAGAAAAATATTGTTCTGGACGAGGACAAATTGGACTCTGTAAATACGGATTGGATGCGTAAGTACAGAGGATCAAGTAGGCTGCTTCTACTCCTCAGAAGCACCCAAGAGGTAAGTAACTTATTATCACCTTTGTTTTACCATACCTAGCAAGTTTGGAGCTTTTTTGTTTCTTGCAATGTTTGTGATCAAACTTGTTGATGTTACTACTTTTGCTATCAACTATTCTTCTTTTTCTTGTTTTTGTTTTTTGCTTCAAGTCTCGAAAGTTCTTAAATATTGTAATTCTAGGCACTTGGTTGTTGTTCCCCAAGGTGGAAATACTGGTCTTGTAACTCTTCTTTATTTTCATTGAAAAAAAATAATGACATTCTTACAACCTTTTTGAGGCGTACGGTAGAAGTGAAGTTGGCATACTTACCTTATTAGCAGAGATTTTCTTAATCAAACAAGTATATGTCCATTGCAGAAGTCATTATCTGCAAAAGTAGTGCTCGTATTTTCACAGGTGAAAAGTTTGTTATGCCATCCTTGCAGGTTATTATCAATATCGGTTCCATGAACAACATTGTAGCTTTTGATAAGGTAGAAATCTCCCACCAAACACGTTCTTCTGGTATTATTCCCTCCTGTGCTAGGGAGGCCTTGTTACACAAATTGTAAAGACTTTTGATTTTCAGGCTTTGAATTTTAATTTGTTCCTTTTATTCAGTAGACTTTGTAATTTTCTTTTTAGCTGCATATTATATGACTCATTAGAGAGATTGTGTAACAGCCCAGACCACCCACGTGCATATATTGTCCGCTTTGGGCTTGGTCCGCACGGTTTTGTTCTTCCAGGTGGACCGAACCCTCAAAGAGCCCTGGAAAACGCGTATACACGGGAGAGGTAGCCACACGCTTATAAGGCGTGCTTCGTTCGCCTCTCCAACCGGTATGGGCACAACCACTTGAGTAGTCCCACCCCCCCTTAGGGAGTCCAGCGTCCCCG
>JANQAP020031360.1:0-10312 GCA_026874005.2 Erythroxylum coriaceum | reverse complement strand
CCCATGCACGATTATAAATGAACTTTGTCACCTTTTTAGCTTTCTACATAGTCTCATCAATAACAGGAAAATACCTATGGTCCTTTATATTCTCTAGCATTAGATCAATGCAATGTGCAATAGAAGGAGCCCAAAAAAATGAATTATACGTATTCTGCAACCTTTTTCTTGCCACTTTATAAGTGGAATCATTGTCAGTAATAAACTGAACAATGTTTTCTGGCCCTATTACATTCACAACTTCATCAAATATCGCAAATAAAGTCTCAGTATTTCTAATAAGGCTAGATGCATCAATAGATTTCAAAAACATAGAGCCATTTGAAGAATAAACCAAAAAATTTATAATAGGCTCTTGTCTCCTATTTGTCTAACCATCACACATGATTGAACATCCATAAGTACCCCAATTCACTCTTCTTTCAGCCAAATAACTTCTAATTTCAGAAACAGCACAACTCAAAAGTTTACCTCTTAAGTCATCAATCGAAGGACCTTTATATCCTGGACCATAAGAGGTCATTGCATCCATCATAGGTTGATAATAATAAGATTGAAAAGCATTAAATGACGAACCTGTATCATAACACCATCTAGCTACTACCATATCGACATTGTGAGCCGCATCTCTTGATTGCATTGCACTACGAATTGAAGGTTGGGCTCTAGGAGTTGTTCGTGGTGCAAAGAAACTAGTCACCTGCCTTCTTCTTTTCCTCAAATCAGATTCAGGTACTTCTTCTTGAGCCTGAGATGGAACACTACCAGTACCACTACCACCACTACCACTACCATTTCCACCTTCAACATTTCCAAAATCACCATGAAAACTAGAAAACAAACTTCCACTACCAATTTCAAAATTCAACCTTTCCCTTCTATCTCTCTCATATTGATATTCATCAAGCAATGTTTTCATCTGCCACTTCAAATCATAACTTACTTTTTTACAAGATTCCACATCTCCTTTAACCCTAGCTAAATTTTTTTAATCGGGTGATTCCTCCACCTTTCAAATGCTTGTTACAAAACAAGCAAATGGTATGATTCCTCATATCAGGAACCAATGCAGCATAAGCCCAAGCTGGATCATTGTATCTTCCTAAAGTGGGTTGTTCAGGAGTACTTGAACTTTCTTCCATTTATCTGTATATATAAAAATAAATAACACATAATTTCAGTACACAATATGCATATCCATCTTATATAATATAACTCATTCTGTATGATTACATTACACACAATGCAATTTCATGGAACACAATTCACTATAAGTCAAAAGCTAACAATTCAAAACATTCAACATATATAATAATACAAAACATACATCAACAATTTCCATTTTCAACAATTTTCAATAATTTCCAACAATTTCCATTTTCATTTTTCAAAAAAAAACAATTTCCATTTTCAACAATTTCCAATTCCAACAATCATAATTCCATTTCCTTCCATTTACAATAACTTCCAATTCCAACAATCACAAACCAATCATAATTCCATTTCTATTTCCTTCCATTTACAACAATTTCCAATTCCAACAATCACAAACCAATTATAATTCCATTTCTATTTCCAACAATTTCCAATTCCAACAATCACAAAACAATCATAATTCCATTTCCATTTCCAATAATTTCCAATTCCAACAATCACAAAACATTCATAATTTCATTTCCATTTCCAACAATTTCCAACAATTTCCAATTCCATTTCCAACAATCACAAAACATTCATAATTCCATTTCCATTTCCAACAATTTCCAATTCCATTTCCAATAATCACAATACATTCATAAACCAATTTCCATTTCTAACAATTTTCAACAATTTTCATTTCCAACAATCATAAAGCATTCATAATTCTAATTGAATTTTCAACAATTTCCAATTCTATTTCCAACAATTATCAACAATTTCCAATTCCATTTCTAACAATAACAATACATTCATAAACCAATTTCCATTTCTAACAATTTTCAACAATTTCCATTTCCAACTTCCACAAATCATATATAAACAATTTCCATTTCCAACAATTTCCACCAATTTCAATTCAAAGTTTCAAAAACGAGGATCAAGTTGAAAGGTATGATATGATTTACATAATTGCCAAATAATGAATGACATATCTTATACAATTGTTCATACACATATATTTATAACATGATGATCAAGTTGAAAGATATATTCATAACATGACGATCAAGTTTAAGGATATAGCTTCTTTGGAAATATTTTTTTTCTTATTTAAAGCTTTGAATCTTCTTTTCATTTCTAACAAACCATAATATTATACACACCATTTTATATTTCGTTCTTAAACATATATGTTGCTTTTACAATTTTTAATTGACATTAATAAGTGTAAGCATAAATGATTGGAATCTACAAGTCTACAACATATTCACAATTTGACAACAAAAAGTTCTTTTCGGATACATTTATTACATCACTACTTTCTACTTTCACACATTACCAATTATAAATATTTATGATACCCTACATATATATATTATCAAATAATTAAAGTTCAACATATTTTATACTCAATTAATTATTTACCCAAAACTAATACCGAAATAGGCAAATACTATCATTAACTACAACCAAATTATTATTAATTTCCAATTGCATAACTTTATACTCAACTAATTATTTACCTAAATTCAATACCCAAATATTAAAAATAAATTACCATTTCACAAATATTAAGAATGTGTCAATTAATGATTTAAGTTTTTACAATTTTACAAATTTTGATTATCAATTTTACATTTAGGTTTAAATGTCAATTTTGATAATCAACATTGTTAAGCCGTGCATAATACATACATATCATTCATCCAAAAACTTACCATAAATATAAACTTAAATCATTCTTTAATTCTTTATAACCAATACATCATTCACCGTGAATTCAACTCCATTTCCATTTCCAAATGACAATACCGTGATCACTAATCAACTTATCATTCAACATTTTCATTTCCACATTCCACCCACGCAAATCAGAAAAGCAACCATCCACAATACCAGAATAGAACCACAATCCACAATACCAAAACCAATATCATTCAACGTTTCAACAATTCAACTCCATTTCTATTCCACAATACCATAACTGACCAGATACACGCAAAACATACATATCAGAAAATGTCCATCTTCCAAAATTTTCACAAATCCAACATCCAATCTAATTATCCAACACAATAAATAATGCAATTAAGATTTAAGCAGGAAAATATTTGATAACTCAAAAAACACAACCCAAAAAAATTTACAAGCTTCGAGTCTTCGAGTGCCGGTAGGGTCTTCGGGTCAGGCCTTCACTGATGGGTCAGACCGCTTCAGGTCGCGCAGATCGGTGGGGTGACGCTGCGACGATCTATCCTCCTTCTCTTTAATGCAGTGTCGACGGCGGTGGCGTCTTTAGGGGATGCGAAGACATGGCCGAGGGACAATCTCTGTCCTCTAATGCTGGCGTGGATCGAGGAGGATGAGGGCGTGGATCTCTGTCCGTCGGACCAGTCACCAATCAGAGATGAAGACGACAAAGAGCGAGAGAGAATGCGAAAGTGGTGAAGAAGTGAGGCGGTGAGACTGTGAGAGCGAGAGAAACAAAAAATGAGAGTGTGGAGACTGGACTCTGGATCTGGAGACAGAGAAGAAGACGAGGGGACAGACGGAGAAGGAGAAGAAGGTGACGGAGAAGGAGAAGGGTGAGCGAGAAGGTTCGAGACGTTCGAAGGAGCAGGCGGCATCCTGGGGGGGGGGTTCGGGTAGATTTAGGTTCAAAATTTTAAGTTTGCAAAGAAGTCCTTAGGTTTTCCGGATTTTATGGTACTGGCCGATATGAGCCGGAATTTTGCGTACCGACTGAAAACCTACAGTATCGACCGGTATTCAAGGTCGGTATCGTAGTAACGAATATCGTTCCGTATTGTACCGGTCGGAATGGTATCCGAAACCCTGCTAATAGCTCTAAAAAAGTGATTGGTCTAGTAAAGATGGAGGAAAAAGAAAAAATTAATGTGTTAACAAAAAAATCAAAAGTTCTTATGAGAGGCCTTTAAAATCTTCAATTACAAAAAAACTATCTTATGAAATTACAACAATCCTTTGAAAATTCTAGCCAAAGCAATATCTTAGATAAAGCTAAAAGAACAAAGAGCTCTCAAATAACACTTTCGAATATGTATCAATACATTACTATGATAAAGTATGAATTGAACTTAAACAAAAGCAAAAGGAAGATAGTGAAACAATTAAAAAATTACTTCAACAAATTCACTCTAATAATGAACAAAATTTAGATTAAGAAGTGAATAAAAATCTCAAATTAAACAATAATAAAAACTATTATAATATATTTGTACTTATCCTAAATCAAATAATGTCCCAAAATATTTAATTAAATAACTCTTAAAATAAATAAAGATTTTATAATAGACATTATTCTTTATTCAATATAAGAAAAAAATTAAATTGCATAAATTTAAGCAGTAACTCCCTAGAAAATATTACAAAAAGTGAAGAAAGATTAAAAGTAGCAAATACTAAATTAAAAAATAAATTGTGAAATTAAATTGACAATGAAATTTATTTTATTATACTAGAAGATATACATTATCTAGTAATTTAAGCACTCCTTTTATAAAACTAATTATCTCATATATAGTAAAGCATGCTAACATTTTGACAAAATACATAACAAAAATTAAGTTTTTCTTTTAAAAAATTAAGAACCATAAATATTAAATTAGTAAAGGCTAAATAGAAAACCAACTAAATAATATAACACATGCAAAGCAAGAACAGCTAACTTATTTAAAAATATATATTAGTCAGGAAAATACAATTAAAAACGGAACATTAAACAGAAAAATTAATAATTTACAAAATAATATAGAAAACGAAATTTGCCTGATTTACCTAAGGCTTTTTTGGAATAAAAGCAACATATTAGAGACCTACCTTACGAAAAAGATTTTAATGTAAAACAATCCCTACTAAAGTTAAAGACTTATATAAATAAACAAAGAATTAGAAAATCATTGTAAATAAAAGATAAATAAACTATTAAAATTTTAAACAAAAATGAAGAGTCCTTTGGCCTTTAAATAAAGCTTTTATACGGATTAGATGCCCAACCTTAGGAATAAAAATATTTTCTTCAAAAATTATACAATGTCTATATTTTCTCAAAATTTGACATGAACTTAGAATTCTAAATTTTGTATAGTATCTTCTTCTATAAATCAACATTTCAAGCATATTAAAATTTTTACCTATATCATAAAAAAATAACCTGGCAATTTCAAAAACAAAACTTGACATCTTCTCAACAAAAATTAGATTTTTATGACACTATATAAAACAAGGTACAATAACTTTCATATTAAAAAAAAAACTTTAGCCTTTACAAGTAATTTTTAATAAAATAAATTGAGAAACAAGTTAAAACAATCTCAATTCCATATTTAGTGACATCCAAATATATAAATGTATGGTAGGATATTTTCTTTCAGGTTGAAAAGAGATACGCAGCTCAAAGTAGAGACTGAAGGGATAAAGTCGACAAGCTTGATCTCAGGTGAAAGCAGTGGAGCCAACACAACCAATCACAGGAGAAAAATGAAAAGTCAAAAACAAGAAAGGGCAGAAAAATGAAAACTGCAATTTTATCACCCAAGTGATTTACTTTGGACATCTCCTTTAATAGGAATTATGACCATTCCGACCTTAACTCTCTCCTGTCTGAGGGGGTTGGAGGTTTAATACCCTGTTCTAATTAAAGACACAGAATATAGCGAGAGGAAGTCTATAAATTAATTGCACTTAACAAGAGAGGACAGATAGCCTTGGCCATGTCTTTATGGGCTTAACACGCCACTAACTAGTAACAACAGGAACATGACACTTAATAAATCCAAGCATATAATCTAAACTTGAAATTCAGGAAACACTATATTTCTTCAACTAATAGCACGCAGAATGCACCAATATAACAACATATTAGAACTGTATGGCCCAAGTACTCGTTTCAAGTTTCAATTCCGCTGATAAAAGCCTTGTGCTCAGTACTTGTTTTAGGAGACAAGTTCTGCCATGAACAAATGAAAAGCAGGACCAGTTAACTTTGAGTTGAATATGCAGCACCTTCAAAAGAGCACTTCCTAAAATGGGGTCCTGAGTACAGGCAATTGAGGTAGAAATCTTAATGAGTGCTTCCCGGGTCAATGCAGCTGAAGCCAAATAATATATCCATTAAACGTACAAGGGAGGTAAGAAAATTTACAAAAAGAAACATCAAAGCTTGGAGAAGAAGGGCTTTCTTTTCTGGAGATGTGCAGATATCGCCTCCTTCAGATCGTCAGACACTAACATAGCAGAGTTCCAAGTCGCCACATAATCCAGTCCTTGATGTAAGTTCAAATCACGAGTTCTAAGAAGGATCGCTTTTGTCCCAGCGACAGCAAGTGGAGATTTTGCAGCAATTCCTGTTCAATTATTACATGAAAAACCAACACTTTTTAAACCACTTGTATAACTGAAAATGCCGTCCATTTTTATCTAATATGTTATTGCGACAATTGCAGTTTATGCAAAATATGTGTATATATATATATATATAGTGCAACAATAACGGCCACAGAGCGCTATTTAGAGCCTGAATCCTACTTCCAACTGTAAGAAAATTTAACATCTAATTCTATTAATATAATCTATACGTTTCAATACTCTATTTCATTTTGGTAACAAATAAAAAAAAAAGAGAGACTGTGAAATTACCTTCAGCAACAACTTTAACGCCCTCTTCCAACTCTTCTTTTGATCCGAAAACCCGGGAAACCAGACCCAACTCCTTGGCCTCATCACCCGAGACCCTCCGACCTGTCAAAGCCAACTCCATAGAGTTACCAAATCCCACAATCGCAGGTAACCTCTGTAACGTCCCCAGGTCCGCCGTGAGGCCAACGTCAACCTCCTTAACGGAAAAAAATGCATCCTTTGTACAAAACCTAATGTCACAGGCGGTCACGATATCAGTTCCTCCACCAATACAAGCTCCGTGGATGCTTGCGATCACCGGTTTTCTACACCGTTCGATTGCAGTGATCGCGTCCTGCATGAGCTTGATATCACGACGGAGTTTCTCACTGGCACGGGCACGATCTCGGGTGGGAGAAGACTGATCGGTGATGGAAGAGAGAGCCTGAAGGTCAATTCCGGAGCAGAAGTGATTGCCGGAGCCTGAGAGCACGACGACGGCGACATCAGGGTTCTGGTCGAGAGAAGAGAGGGCTTTGGGGAATTCGGCGAAGAAATCGCGCGACAGTGCGTTTAATAGCGATGGGCGATTAAGATATAAATGGAATACTCCTGAATTTTGGGTTTGCTGGACGACTTTAAGCGTTTTGTATTCTTCCATTTTACTTTCTCCGTAGGTCGAGAAACTGAAGAAAATCGGAGGATTAGATTGTCGGCCGTCCCACTTATAAAACTTTTGTTGAGGAATTTAATATAAATTGGCAACAAAAGAAAAGGTCCTACCGGGATTCGAACCCAGGTCGCTGGATTCAAAGTCCAGAGTGCTAACCACTACACCATAGAACCTTGCCATTAATAGTTCATATATTAAATAACTGATTAAAGGAAGCTGTTTTTTCTAATTGATTCCAAGTGCTTTCACGCCATTATAACGTAGTAGCTACAATCAGTAGCTTTAATAATTAGATCTATTTGAAAATTAACATAAGATGGGACTGAGAGCCGAATGTTGCACGTAAAAATGAAAAGCATTTCCAACTTGGTCACTAATAATTTGTAGTTGCACTAGCAACAAAAATGGAGTTTGGACATGTTGATATCGGGTCCAATGGAGATACGACAATATGTTCGATGGTTAGGTTAGGTTAAGTTAAAATGGTGAAACGGGTAAACCTAAGCGTAGGCTTCCCTAATTATATAAAATATTTGCGAAGCTTCACGTTATAGGATTGTCAATAATGATAGAGTGGAATACGATTGAAGCTAATAATAGGAAGAGATTGGACACTAGGGCACAGTCACTATTTTGTTGGGGCACTGTCCTTGACCTAGAATTAGACATCAGTTATCTTAAAAACACTTCAACCCAACCGCTTCTCTCTTATATGTTAGAGAATTGCCTCCAAATGAAAACAATTAACGACTTCACGCATGCCACAGATGTCTATTGAAATTAAATCCTTTTTATCTGTGTATATAGAATTTTTAAATTATGATATTACAAAAAGGTATGATTTAAAATGAACTTCGGAAACAAAAAGAGGAAAATCAACGCAGTACAAACAAAAAGGTGGTTGTGAAGCAAAGCTCCAGCAGACTTAAAAATGGGAATGTGAAAGCCTGAAAATTGGAGCGGTGGTTGATCAGAAAATGTGCTCCTAAACCCACCCTTAAATGGTAATTTGATACGTGTTCATTTTTCCTTTCGTTTGTTCAATTTATGTGACTTCATTTTGTGTTACCAACAAAATAATCCAAGTCCCAACAACAGTCAAAGTGATTAGCTAAATCTTGGCCATTACGACTTTTGAAGGATTTACTTGGTTCTTATTATTTTGCTATTATGAGACTATTGTGAGACAACTAACATCTAGCTATAGTTGTTATTTTTTATTGTATAAATAAACACTATTAATGAATTGAAAGGGCAGCTTTTCAGTTATCATTAACTTGTTCTTATTAGAGGTTTGGTTTTCATCGAAGTAAACCACTATTTTCTATTTCTATTCTTTTCCTTGGTCAAAATATGTAAAAGTAAGAAAAAGTTTTTTTCACTCTGACCATCCAACTCCCAGAATAAGACCCGTAACCAGGTCTCAAGTCCCACCACGCATCAGTTTGATATCAGAGCCAGACATGGAGAAACAAAGGCTTGTTCGCTTGGAGACGGAAGTGAATTCACTAACAGCTAAGCAAGAAAGGATGTTAAAAGAAGTGTAGGAGATGTTTGCAGCCATGAATGCCAGGTTTGATCAGATTACTACCCACATAGTTCATGAACCCGGGGAGGGTTCAAATAACCAATCTGATAGGCGTAATCATACCCAGAATAGAGCTAACGCAGATTACAGTCATCCTCCTAGAGTGAAGATGGATTTCCCATGTTTCAGCGGCAACGAAGATCCCACAACAAGAATTTGTAGGGCAGAACAATTCTTTGAATTCTATGAAACTCCAAATGCAGAAAAGGTGTTGCTAGCATCTATTAATTTGGAAGGAGACGCTCAATTATGACTCCAGCTGTTGAAGGAAGAAAATCAAATTGTTACATGGGACATCTTCAAATCCAAACTACAGGTTCGATTTGGGCCAACCCAATTTGAGAATTTTTTCGGTGAATTAACGAAGCTACATCAAATTAGGACAGTGAGGGAGTATCAATCACAATTTGAAAAGTTGCTGATAAGAGTTGGGCGTTTGATGGCATCTCAACAAGTTAGTTGCTTTACAAGTGGATTGAAGGAACAAATTAAGACGGACGTTCAAGCTTGCAGACCCACGACTCTATTAGCTGCCATTGGGTTAGCAAGGCTATATGAGGCTCGTCTGAATTCCATTAGGCAGATCAACTCATTGGAATCAAAAAGGGGTATCAGTGCTAAGTCAGTTATACCTAATCAGTGCTAACTCAGTTATACCTAATCCCGCTAAGTTACAGGAACGATGTGGCACCCTAATCCTGCAAGACCCGAACCCGACATCGATGGGTGATATCCAAGTTCGTACCCCGCGAGGGTGGAGTGCTAGAACACTCAATCAGTCAAATCTCATTACAAAGTTTTTTTTGAAACAATGCACACTTTGCGAAAAATCAATAATCAATTCGGACCCGTTTCAATCATAAACTTTTTCAATCACAGCCATACAATCATTAGAATTACAATGCCATTTGGGCCCATTATTAAAACAGAAGACTTGTAGTCATAATTCATTACACTTCAAAATCATTTATTAACATTTCCAATTTAGAATGCTGATTCCAAACAGAATTATTTACATACTCATGATACAACCATTAATGAAAACACAATCTGTTATAAGTGAATGAAATAAGAATGCAGACACGAACTGATCCCGACCTCTATCCTTCATTTGAACGTTGTAGGTATACTCCCGTTTGCCTAACAGGGTATTCTTCTGATCCTGAAAAATATTTACAAATTTTGGGTGAGTTTTGTGAACTCAATGAGTGACCATCATCGATGACTCACCCAATCACATAACACATAATCCACATTCACATCATTTCACTTTT
>JANQAP020031317.1:0-10314 GCA_026874005.2 Erythroxylum coriaceum | reverse complement strand
ATAAAATATTATTAATAATTAACCATGCATTATTAATTGCTAATTATTATTAAGTATTATATACTAATATCAAGTATATATATAACTCTTCACGGTTTTATTTTATTGTGCAGAAAATAAGTTCAAATAAATTTTAGATGCTCCAAAAAAAATCTAATATCAATCTAACATCATAATCATTTATTTTATATTCAAAATTCATATTTTGTAAAATTAATATTTAATTAGTACGTAATTTATTTAATATATATAATTTAAATTTATCATAAGTATTATTCGAAAAAATTACTTAATATAGAAAACTAAACTGGCTTCATAATTCATATTTTAAAAATTTGTACATAATTCATATTTTTATTATTAATTCATTGAACATTGTTACATATTTCTTCATATTAATAAATTATTTTTATTTATTGATTTTGTATAACTAATAATTTATTATCATTATATTATAGATATATTCTAGAGGATTAGTAACGTAGACAAATTATTTAAGTACTTTAATATATATTCAAAATTGGTTGTTTATATACACGATCATTAAATCAGACTTTTGAAGGTAAGTAAATGATATCAATCAATTTCAAAATTTATATTAAAAATTTAATCAAAATTTATTACATTACAGAGGCTATCGTTCCAAAATTTTTGAGCCAACGTAGTTTAACTCATAATTTATTATAAGTGACACTTTGATGGACATATAGCTATCAGTTTAGTCTATTGATCACTTTCTATTTATTTGCTGGCAATCAGAATATCAAGATGATTGCGTATTCCCAGTTGTTTATCCATTTGTCTGTTGAAGAGAATTTTTTGGGAATATTAGAAGAATGAAGAAATACAGAAGAAGATCGCTATATTAAACCGTGCCCATTATTTCCAGTATACTGACTAATTTATAGGCAGTGTACTAACAGTAAGATCTCCTCATTTGCTACAAACTTGGAAAGAAAACAAATGCAAATCGTGGATTACCCACGTTACAACTGGAATGGAAAACAACAATCGTAAAATAATGCAACCGCTACTTATCATGGATCTCCAACCCCCTCTGTTCTCCAATCACAAAACAGGGGCAAACAGAGTACCCATGCACGGCCATGCAATCCATGCATAATCATGCTTCACGATCTCAGGCCACGCAAACCATGAAAGTATGCAACCCATGATCCACTGAAGACGTTTCCTGAGTGTACCACTCATATCAATTCACCCCTCTCAAATTATCCTTGCCCTCAAGGACAAACTATGGATATGTGCGAGACAGATGATGCAAATTTTTCCATGTAGAATCGGACTCAGAAGTACCTTTCCAATGAACTAGAACTTCAGTAAATGGCCTGTATCGACCCTTTTGAATCACCCTTTTGTCCAGAATTTTGGGCGGGGTAGGAAGAGGTGAGGAGTCATTAACAACGGTAGGAAGATTTGGTAGAGGCGTAGGCCGTGTACCAAGATATTTGCGGAGGAGACTGACTTGAAAAATGTCATGTATTTGGGCACCAAGTGGCAAATGCAATCGGTACGCAACAGGGCCAATCTTTTCCAAAATCTCATACGGTCCATAGAATCGGGTTGACAGCTTTAAAGAACTTTGAAATGCCACGGAGCTTTACCTGTAAGGTTGGAGCTTGAGATACACAAAAATCTCCAACAGAAAACTATACCTCTCTTCTCCTTTTGTCTGCTTGAGTCTTCATTCGTTCTTGGGCCAGTCTCATATTGCATTTTAAGTCTCGCAAAATCCCCTCCCTTTGCTTTAGAAATTCATCCACTACTACTACTTTGGTTGTGCCTGGTATATAGGGAATGATGGTGGGTGGAGGTCTGCCATAGACGATCTCGAAGGGTGTGAATTTGGTGGCCAAATGCAGACTTGTGTTGTAACTAAGCTCAGCCCACGGAAGCCAGTCCACCCATTTTTTTGGTTGTTCACTCGTGAAGCACCTTAAGTATTGCTCTAGAATGTGATTAATAACTTCGGTCTGTCCGTCCGTCTGTGGATGGTAACTAGAACTCTTGTTGAGTTCAGTTCCCTGCAACTTGAATAACTGATCCCAAAAGGCACTAGTAAATATTTTGTCCCTGTCACTAGTGATAGCTTCCGGAATTCCATGTAGGAGGACAATCTCTTAAACAAACACATTAGCAACACTAGCAGAATTAAATGGGTGTTTCATGGGAATAAAGTGACAGTATTTAGATAACCTGTCAACTACCACTAGTATTACCGTATTCCCTTTGGAAGATGGAAGTCCTTCGATGAAATCAGCAAAAATTTCAGACCATATGCGGTTTGGAATCAACAACGGCTGGAGTAATCCTGGGGTTTTCATGGTCTTGCATTTGTTCTTTTGGCAGATTGTACATTCTTGCAGGAACCGTTTGACTGACTTATGTAATCCTGACCAAGCAAAGTTTTGTTTAACTCTGGACACAGTCTTTTGATACCCAAAGTGGCCCCCTGTTGAAGTAGAGTGGTACTCAACTAACAGAGAAGGAATTAGGGAGCTGTTGGGACTCAAGTAGACTTTATCTTATAAGAAATAAACACCATCCCTCAATTGTAATTCATGCCCCTATATGATTCTTTGTGCTGCTGTTGAATAAAAAGGATCATTCTTGACTTCTCCTCGCAACTGAGTCCACCATGTCGCCACTTGTAAGGAAATTACTAACATGCCGCATTCTCCTCTTCTAGATAAGGCATTAGCTCCTTGATTTTCTCTCCCTTTGCGATTTTCGATTCGGTAGTCATAACTAAGAAACTTTGGAAGCCATCTGGCTTGGGCAGGGGTAGTGATTCTTTGTTCTAATAGAAACTTGAGGCTCCTCTGGTCAGTTTGGACTACAAAAGGACGTCCCAGCAGGTATGGACGCCATTTTCTTATTGCCTTTACAATAGCGAGCATCTCCTTCTCGTAAGTAGAAAGGTGTAGTGCTATCCCTTTCAAAGCTTACGGAAATACGTAATGGGGCGTCCATGTTGGGATAGAATTGCTTCGATGCCATTTCCACATGCATCACTTTCCACAACAAACTCTTTAGTGAAATTAGGAAGAGCCAAAATGGGAGGGGTTGATAATGTCATCTTGAGTTTTTCGAAAGCTTGCGCTGCACCTGAGTTCCAAGTAAAACCAGTTTTGGTTAATAACTGAGTAAGTGGGGCTGTAATACCTCCAAAATTTCAGATGGACTTGCGATAATAACCCGTAAGACCCAAAAATCCAAGGACACCTTTTTGGGTGGTCGGTTCTGGACATTCTTGTACTGCTTTGATTTTTTATTGATCAACCTCGACCCCTTGCTCAGATATGACGTGGCGCATATAGTCGACTTTAGTTACCCCAAAGTGGCATTTGTTGAGTTTGGCATACAGTTGACGTTCCTGTAGTATTTGAAGTACTGTTGTCAAGTGATCTAAATGCTCAGACCAATCCCTGCTATACACCAAGATATCTTCAAAAAATACAAGAATGAATTTTCTTAGATAAGGGCGGAAGATTTCATTCATTAAGGCTTGAAATGTTGATAGGGCGTTTGTAAGCCCAAACGGCATAACTATGAACTAGTAGTGACCCTCGTGAGTTTGAAATGCCGTTTTGTGGATGTGTTCCTCTTGCATTCATATTTGATGATATCCTGACCTGAGATCCAGTTTTGAATAATATTTTGAGCCATAGTGTTCGTCGAGTAGCTCATCGATAACAGGGATAGGGAACTTGTCTGTGACGGTTATCTCATTGAGTGCTCCATAGTCGACACAAAATTGCCAACTTCCATCCGATTTTTTTACTAATAGGACTGGTAAGGAAAAAGACTTCGAGAAGGTCTTATCAATCCCGACGTTAGGAGCTCTTGGCTTCTCTATTTCTGTCTTTTGGTAGAACGGGTAGCGATACGATTGAGCAGAAACGGGTCCACTATCGAGTTGCAAAGGAATATGGTGGTCGTGCACTCTCTTTGGTGGTAGGTGTTTAGGTTCTGCGAACACCTTTTGATAAGTATTAAGGAGTTGTTGTATCTCAGTATTTGATGTAGTTGGGAAAGTTTGGTCAGGTACGACAACCTGGAGAAAAAGACTAAACATATGTTTTGCATTACATTCTTTTGTAGAGAGAGGTTCAAACTTACTTGATTTCAATCCCTAAAATACTACTGATTGTCCCTTGTCTTGAATCACCATAGTGAGGTTATTGTAGTCTATCTGGATTGGGCCTAGAGTTGTCATCCACTGAACACCCAATACTATTGGACATGTGGCCACTGGAAGGATGAAGAAATCTGCTATTGTTTGATAGTTTTGGATGGAAAGACTTATTGCCTTATAAATACCTTGGCATGTCACCTGTTCTTTGTTTGCAACCATGACTCGAAGTTGCTCCCCCTTTGTCACTATCATTCCACATTGCTTCACTAGATTTTGATCCAAAAAATTATGGATACTACCACTATCGACTAGGATCGTCACGTCCTTCCCTTTTATCTTCCCTGACAGTCGAATTGTTTGTAAGTGATTGGTTCCTTCAATGGCATGTAAGGACAGCTCCAGAATTGGTTCTTCTGTTACGGAGCCATCTTCTAAACAATCCTCCGTTAGCACGTCTTCTATGGCAAATAATTGAGGTTTGGTGCATCAGTGACCGGGAGTATATTTTTCGTCACAGTAATAACAGAGGCCTTTCTCCCTTCGTTCTTCTGCCTTTTGACCAGATATGCAACGAAAGGTTGGGGTTGTTCCACTACCAGAGGTGGCTTTGGAGCTCGAATGAGACCCTAATATACTCAAGTTTGAGGTGCTTTTGTTGGTCCAAGGAGGCTTGGCAACTGTGGTGTTTTTCTTTTGTAGGGACTATTTCTCTTCCACTACCCTTGCTACTCTGATGGCTTTTATCAGAGTCCAAGGGTTCTATAGTTTAGCCTCCATTCTTACTTCATCTTTGAGACCTGCAATAAAGGAACTAAACAAAAATGATTCAGGCAAGTTATCAATTCAGTGAGAGAGTCTCTCAAAAACTTCCTGATATTCTGCCACAGTAGTGGCCTGTCACAAGCGGGTTAGAGCTTCGCTGGAGTCGTCATAGTTAGTAGGGCCAAATCTCTTTATTACTGCCGTGGCAAACTCGTCCCATGATATTGGACCTTGGAACTTTGTTAACCACCTAAGCCACTGTAGGACTATCCCTTCCAAATGAAATGATGCGAGATGCACTTAGTCCTGTGGTGGAATTTCCTTAAACGAAAAATATTGTTCTGCCTTGTACGTCCAACCTTGGAGGTCAATACCATCAAACATGAGAAATTGGAGCTTTATGTGCTGTCAGCTATCACGGATGGTCGAGTTGGTGTTTTGTGAGTTTTGGAGGTTTGAACTTCGGTGAGGTGGTTGGGTACTGTTGCTCCCAGTTACCTTGAGCAAAAGGACTCTCATCTTGTGTAGTGTTTGAAGGTTTGATGGTGGTTTCGACTTTCTATAATTTGGTGAGGATGGTTTCGAGTGTGGCATGGAGATGGTGGATACTGGATTCGTGTCGCCCCAGAACTTCTTGAGTCTCATTTCGAAACTCGACGTTAGATTGGTTTCAGGTATTCATTTGCTTAACCTGGCTCTGATACCACTGTTGAAGAGAATTTTTTGGGAATATTAGAAGAATGAAGAAATACAAAAGAAGATCGCTATATTAAACCGTGCCCTTTATTTCTAGTATACTGACTAATTTATAGGCAGTATATTGACAGTGAGATCTCCTCACTTGCTACAAACTTGGAAAGAAAACAAATGCAAATCGTGGATTACCCACGTTACAACTGGAATGGAAAACAACAATCCTAAAATAATGCAACCACTACTTATCATGGATCTCTAACCACCTCTATTCTCCAATCACAAAGTAGGGGCAAACAGAGTACCCATGTATGGCCATGCAATCCATGCATAATCATGCTTCACGATCTTAGGCCACGCAAACCATGAAAGTATGCAACCCATGATCCACTGAAGACATTTCCCGAGTGTACCACTCATATCATTGTCATGAACTATTTGCTATCGTCTAATGGTTCTCTTATTTCTTTCAAAATATAGAGAGAAAGAATGAGGAAAGTACTCAATTTGCTTTTGTTGGTACATTTTTTGCTTTGTTAATAAGAGGGATTTATAAATCAAACATGGTTGGTGTGAGTGGTTCAGCACTCTCATCCCTTAACCAGAGGTCTCAAGTTCAAACCCTGAGAATGAAAAAACTTGCTTAGCCAGCACTTTACCCCTTACTGGCTGACCCGGTGCCAGCAGAGTTTAGTCTGGGTGTGGATGGCTTAAAGATGCCTTCCCATAGTTAGGATCCTGTTAGCCTGAAACTGCAAG
Organism: Erythroxylum coriaceum; assembly: GCA_026874005.2. Lineage (NCBI taxonomy): Eukaryota > Viridiplantae > Streptophyta > Magnoliopsida > Malpighiales > Erythroxylaceae > Erythroxylum > Erythroxylum coriaceum. The sequence continues at coordinate 3,944 of JANQAP020031317.1, read as the reverse complement.
CAGTATCCCTGCAAATGCTTCACACAGAGTGGGTATTGGTGCGATTGTCTTGAATGATAAAAGAGAGGTAGGCCACCTGCATTTTCACGACGCTTTGTTGTTGATTCTGCTTGTTTTTGTTAATACTTATGAAACGAATGCCAAAGATGAAGCTTTCATAGCTTGCATTAGTATTTACCAAAAACATGTTTTTTTTTCTATTTATGTACAGACCACAGTATTAACTCTGTATCTTTTCTTCTTTAGTTTCTTTCTCACTACATTCTAGTCCCTTCTTCTCTGTTTGAGTAAATAAGAGTTCTCGTTTGTTTATCAACCATCTATAAGTTCTCACTTACCATTATCATATGTTCTTATTGTTTAATTTATTAACTTTTTTATCTAGTGATTATATGCACTTAATAGAGTTATAAAACATGAATTGCATATACCACATTATGTTAGTTATTCATTTGTGCTCCAAAGTTCTTTCACGGGTGTGACTTAACATATCACACCCATGATATTCAACGTTTTACTTCCATTAACTTGTTGTCATATAATACAGCTATTTTTATGTTTTTCATCATCTGATGCATGAAATCGTAACTTAGGACATTTTAACAGAGTGAAAATAGTAGATTACGTCTCTCGCATTTTGTCCTAATTAATCTTTTTTCCTGTCGCATTTTATCCTGATAAATTTTTTTCTTAGATTGAACGCATCACATCTTTCTTTTTTATCAACAATCACTTAATAGAGTTACAGAACATGAACTACATTCATTTGTGCAAATCTTTAAAGGTCTCTCACGAGTGTGACTTAACATATCACACCCGTGACATTCAACAATTACTTTCATTAACTTTTAAATATATAACATGTTGTCTAAAATAATGTCAACAATTACTTCCATTAACTTTTTAACAGATAACATGTTGTCTAAAATATATAATAGAGCTATTTTTATCTTTTTCATCATCTGTTGCCTAAAATCGTAATTTAGGACTTTTTAACAAAGTGAGAACAGTAAATTACGCCTGTCGCATTTTATCCTGATCAATCTTTTTTCTTGCCCTAGATTCAACGCATCACATCTTCATTTTAGTGAACAAGAGTTGGCCTTTGTTTATCCACCATTTGTAAATTCTTCGTTCCCTTTATAGCATTGTTGTTGGGAAAAATATATAATAGAACTGTTTTGTATCAGAATTAACCTTTACGTACATGAACTTCTAAATATAGTTGACAATAAAAGTAGGTTGAGAGTAGAGATTAAATGTGTAACATTATATCCTATTAATCTTTCACTTAATTCATTATTATTATGTTTGATAGAATATGGAATGAAGTTGTTTTCTATTTTTTTCATCAACTCTTCTGCCATATTATCAACTCTTCTACGGTATTATTATGGTGACTTTTTGCATTTGTACCTTCTATCATTTGTTAAATGTTAGATATTAGTGTTAATGTTATTAATACTGATATTTAAATATCTACATAATATATTATTAATGTATATATAAAGAAGGCTTTGTTAAATGTTAGATATTAGTGTTAATGTTTCTAATCCTTTATTTACATCACACTTTATTCCTGTGATATTATTATAATGACCTCTTTAAATTTTTGCCTTCTATCATTTATTAAATGTTAAATAATGGCGTTAATGTTATTAATAAGGATATTTAAATATCTAAATAATATATTATTAATATATATATATATATATAATATTAGCGTTAATGTTATTAGTATGGATATTTTAATATATAAAAAATATATTATTAATATATATATAAATAAGGCTAACATTGTCCAATAAATAATGAATAAAATTTTTATTAATTATTATTAATCGTCTTTATCTTCATTCAACTTTTTTTTGCGTTCAGAGATGGATAGAAATGCCAAAAGATGTAAAAAGTATGATGAATCTTTGTTCAACTTTTTTATGCATTCAGAGATAGATAAAAATGCCAAAAGATGTCAAACGTATGATGAAATGCCAGAAAATGAAAAAAACAAACTCCTAATGACCTTTTTAAATTTTTGCCTTCTATCGTTTGTTAAATGTTAAATATTGGCTTTAATGATATTAATAGGGATATTTAAATATCTAAATAATATATTATTAATATATATATATATATATATATATATATAAAGAAGGCTAACATTGTCCAATAAATAATGAATAAAATTTTTATTAATTATTATTAATCGTCTTTATCTTCGTTCAACCCTTTTCTGCGTTCAGAGATGGATAGAAATGCCAAAAGACATAAAAGTATACTAAAATGCTAGAAAATGAAAAAAAACGAACTCCTATGACGACATAGAGAAGCTCGTGCTGTGAAAAAAAAAGAAACGCTACTTTGGTTTCTTGTTCTTAAATAGTTGGTCATCAACCTTTCTATCCTACCATTGATAATGTACCTTCTGATGATAAACTTTTTTTTCATCAATCTACTAATTAACTAGCAGAAAATCAATTTATCGATTTAGACATTAATCATGTCGATGCAACTCATTCCTTTCTCTAACTAAAAGAAACTCTTCATGCAAAATCAGTAGTTCAAGCATCTAATATCAAATGTCATAATTTAGATTGTCCAGCTGCATCTTCCTCTTCAATTCGACCTAGCACAATGATGCCTGTTGAGAATCAAGGTATAAATCTTTTTACCTGTGTTCTTTCCATTTTTTTATTGTCGTTACACAAAGTCATCGACCTTTCTCTGAATCTTTGAAGGTATAAATTGTCATCATTCTTCGTCAAAGTTAACATCCTTGCAGAATTTATCTGTTGAGCCCTTACAACTTCATTTTAGTCCAAACTGTGAACATTGTGATGCAAAAAGATTTTATTTAAAGCCCTCGTCATTTTGCTGTTCATCAGGAGAGATTTCTATTATTGCTCCTCAAATGTCGTATGCTCTGAAGCGACTATTTCTTAGTAATGATGAAGAATCTAAATATTTCAGGAAGAACTTTCGTACATACAATAATAATGTGGCTTTTACTTCATATGGAGCTAGATATGATCGAGAACTAACAAAAAATAAGCAAGGCATTTACACATTTCATGTTCAAGGTCAAGTTTATCATTTCCTTAACAGTTTAGCTTCAACCACTAACAAGGTATCTAGTATCCAACTCTATTTTTTGATACCGATGAGGAACTGAAAAGAAGGACTAAGAGTTGTGATAAACTTCGTGAGGATACATTAAAACTGATTATGACAATTTTACAACATAATCCTTATGTCAAATTCTTCAGAAGCCTTAAGAATATTCCTACGCTTGAGAATTATGCAATTATTTTGAAGTGTTATCCTAGCTTTGATCAGCGTGTTTATAATCTTCCTACTGCATCACAACTGGCTATTGTATGGACTAAGATCAATGATGGAAAGATTAATAAATTTCCTCACATCCAAGTTTATAATCACTCGGGCACAAGCTATAGAATCCAGTCTTATTATGCATGTTATGACCTACTTCAATATCCTCTTTTATTTCCTCGTGGTGAATCTTGATGGCATTGTGGAATTAAGCGGCTGATTCTGAGAAAAGACAAAAGCAATGTTTTAGATGAAGGATGTAATGTTAATTTCAACTTTTTTAATGATCCATTTGAATTGTTCACTATGGAAAACACAGGCAAGTTTATTTGTTCCTTTTTCATTTTTATAGTATTCTCTTATGTTATCATTTCACTTATCAAATTTATTTTTTAAATTATTAGTTGCCGATCAAGAATATTGTGAAGATAGTATTGTTTCTGCTAGAGAATATTATTGTTATAGGCTCCAAATAAGAGAACATGATAAATCTATGCTACTTCATAGCTTAAGGTTGCTCCAACAATTTGTTGTCGGAACTTATATAAAAATTGAAACATCTAGACTTGATTTCCATAGAAAAAGACAAAATGAGATAAGGACAGAGACATTAC
>JANQAP020031302.1:0-10314 GCA_026874005.2 Erythroxylum coriaceum | reverse complement strand
TTCAAAATTGTATATATAACACAACCTTAAAGAAGACTAATTAATCAATAACTATGAATAAAGTAGAGATCTTCTATAGTTGGTACATATCATTATCTCTTAAACATATCAAAAACTTAAATAGCACAGTTTCACTCTAAAACAAATTCTATATTTCATTATCTCCTAACATATCTGAAACTTAAAGAACACAGTCTAGAATTTATTGTTCACTCTAAAACAAATTCTGTATTTCACTCCAAAACAAACTCTCGGATTCAAGTTAAAGCCACAGTGTTGAGGCGATTGTTTGCAATGTTTAATCAACATCTCAAACAGAGAGAGAGATAGTAAGGCACGGTATGAATTGTTAGAAACTTCTACGGTTCTGGCCATCTTTGCATGAAGTTAAGTCATCACAAAGACAATTATAACGTTCAAATCCTTGCCCATTCCAAAATAGGACAAAGGGTTGTTTCAATTGGGGAGTTGGATATTCATGAAATTAATCACATGCTAGTTCCAAAACTCATTTCATGGATAAACCTTATCTCATTCGGCTGAGTTCCAGAAGAAATCATAAGGATTACAGAAGCCAAATTCATCAAATTCGTTTTAGGAACAACTTATTTAGATTTCACTTATAGTGTCCAAAGTATGGAGCTTATCCGATTCCTTCTCGCTCTCTCACACGACCTACACTACCCAGAAATACCTAAATCATAAATCCAAAGATACAAAAAAGAATTAGCAATATCCTTAAAAGAAATCAAAGGTAAAACCAAATGTAGATAAGAAATTTACCTACGGAAGATGGAGGCGATGAGATCTGCGAAGAGGATAGTAAAGAGAAGAGAGTAGCGGCGAGTAGAGAGACTTTCATTTTTTAAGAGTCTAGCAAAAATGATAGATGGCCAGAAATGGAATATGATGGTGAGATCTGGCGAAGATGGCAAAAAAAAGCTAATTTATGAGAAGAAAGCGACGAGAGTGACTGAGTGAGGGGACGAGAGTTCGAGTGAGGCAACGAATCTGAGGTTTTGCATTATTATCCGTATTTCGATTAACCGGTTCGTTGAAAAATCGATCGGTTCTCTAATAAATCGGCCAGTTTTTAAACACATGGGTTATTAATTAGAACCGAACTAGACAATTGGCTAGTTTAGCCTATTTCCAGTCAGACCGACCGGTCCGTTCTGATTTTTAAAACCTTGATTGTTAGTATTTTATGATTCATGTAAAGACAAAATTGCACTTTATATTTTTGTGATTATTTATTTGTGTAAATCTGCAAATTTTGATCTATTTCAAATTCAGACTAAATCACTATCAGCTTATATAGTCTTTGAATAAATCATTTATTATATAAGAATTTAACAAAACTTCTAGCATAAAATCCACCTTTTGAGTTTTTTTATTAGAATGTTGCATAGGCTTACAAAAAAGAATACAATAATACCAGTAATTGAATGTACGTAAGTCTTTATATAGGTATATAAGTATACGCGCGGATAGACGATCTAGTTTCTAGGGTGGGAGGAAATGCCAATAATGGATGACATAGTGAAGAGTGACATGACATTTCTAAAGGGTGATTAGGATGTTGCATGGTATGGGGCTTGACTTGCCACTTAAATGTTGAGTGGCTTATCAATGTGCGATATGACAAGTTGTCAATGTTGTATGGTGAAGGGTATCATTTAGGGCACCATCACTTGTGCCACTAACGTTGGTTCTATTTTGTTCCATAATTAAAATGTTGATGTTTTAATTAAACCAAATGTCCCAAGGCCTCAGCTTAGTTCACTTGAGCCAAGCCGACTTGTTATCTTTCTTTGATTTTGCTTCCTGCCTCAACTCTTTCCTTCCCCTTTTAGGTTAATTCATGGAACATCTCTGTCCTAGATCGAGCTTTGGGGTTCTTAAAGGTTGAGGTATGCTCTTCCTGGGCAAAGCTTCGCACTTTTGTTCTCCATCAACAATTAACTCATTTAGTATATGTGAACCTATTTCCTTTCCTTTTCTCTTCGACTCTCTCAGTTTCGTTTCTTCCACTCTCTCACATACCTGATTTGACTCAACTCTTTCCATCCCCCTTTTGGGTTAATTCATGGAATGTCTACTGAACCCTTGAGGAGAGGGTTTTTTTTGTTAGAGCAAAGATCATGGCTCGGGGCAGGAGAATAGTGGATTAATGGTTTCGACTAAGGACAATTCGTTGGGAGAAGCTCAAGACATAGATGCGGTTTTGGTTAATACAAATTAGGTTTATTTGTTCGTTAGTTGTTCACATTCTTTTGCAATCATATCTCGGTATATCTCTTTAATTGTAATGGTATTGTTTAATTGCAATTACTTTAAACTTTGATGATTAGGTGAAAGACTCCTATCTCTTATAAAAAAATTTTGGGTGTGTGCAATTTTATAAATGTTTTACAGATCTTCAATTAGCTTTAAAATCAGAGGTTAATAGCAATCACTTACTTGGCATACTATCACGTTATGAGGGGCTATGTGAAATTTATTTCTCTGTCTTTGTTGTTTTCTATTTGTAGATGGTAGAGAAATACCAACATTATGTCAATACTTTGACAGAGAGGATACAAACATGTGATGATATACTTTGTTAGGCATGTTGATATCGATTTTTCATTTATGGTTCCTTTTAAATTTTTTAATATTGCATCAAGAAATTTGCATTATTGGCCTTTAATTTAAGTTCAAGTGGTTTTTTGTTTTGAATTGTGATGGCTGAGGTCATTTTGGATGCAGGTGGATGAAACACTGGACTTGTTTAATGAACTACAATTTCAACATCATGCAGTAGCTACAAAGACTAAGACTCTTCATGATATCATCTGGTATTGTTCCTTTCTCCTTTCTCTGTATTGTTTGGTAACGTGCTAGAATGAGTTGTAATATCCTCATTATGGATTAGTCAAATGTTTTGATGCCAAATACGGAAGACTTCAATTTGGCTTTTCTTGACATATTGGAAAGGGTCTGGCATTAAAAAGCTTAAAGGTTGTACTGATTTGCCTTGTATTTCTCTAGAAATTCTTAAATATATATATCTGGGGTATAAAAATGGTGTACAAGCCCACCTTACATCAGAGCTTAAGTGGAAATATCCAAAATAGATCTCTAATACAATACAAATAAAATCCAATCCTCCTCTATTTCTTTATAGTTTCTTTCATATTTTTGCTAGAATACTATTGGCAAGTTAGATGTTATTTTCTTTCCCATTCAGGACTCGCTTAATTTTACTTAATTATGGTTGTGAATTTAAATTTTATCACGGTTTGTATTTTTATGCAATTTCGTAAAATAGATCATGTATTCTATAAAATCAAATTTATATAACTGTTTTGTAATATACCTAAAGAAGTTAATCGTCTGGGTTTTCTGATATTCTTTTCAATTTTAGTTGGTGGAAAAGTAAAGACAGATTGAATTTGTTGATGCACTTTAAAGCAAGCTCAGCAACTTTGACGAGTTACAGAATGTAAGTCTGGATGCGAATACATTCTCAATTTCAGTTGCTTTAAAGTTACTTTTCTGTCTTTGGCTTTATTTTAGCAACCATGTTATATGCGCTGATCTCACTTGACACTCAGTTTCAGTTTTTCTTTTTCTTTTCATTTCTGCACCTTACTGATAAAAAGCGGCTTGGTTCCCAAGCTTGACTAGTAATCCTCTAGTATGAATTCATTAAGGTTGATTCTATTATTCCTGAATTGATGATTATTCTTGGGAAGTATGGTACTATAAACAATTCAAAATTGTTCAGGTGTGGGATGCAGTTACTGGTACCAAGTAGTTTACTTTTGAGGGGCATAAAGCGCCCGTTTATTCTGTATGTCCACATTTCAAGGGGACTATAGGTAATTCATTGTAGTTTCTACCCTTTTTCTCCTGATTATGTAAATAGTTTTGCATGAAGAAAAGGAAGTTGGCAATCTGTTTTAAAGTGAATTAAAGTTTGGCCTGTTATGATTACTTTAGTCAATGGCCATAAGTAGATCGGGTTTGTTATTTTGTTACGGTTCCACTTAGCATCAGAGTATGTTAAAATTATTCTCTTATGCAAGCCTTTAGTTGAAACATTTCTTATCTCTATTTCCTGAAATGAATTTCTTTCATATCAATTGCTGCCACCCTCGTGCCCTTTATCGAAATATTTACTTATCAAGCATTTTAGTAGAACTTGGTTTCTTGAACACTAGAGTACATTATGTTTATTTCCTTTATGATAGGTTAAAAGATGTACTTTTTTCTTTGTGTTCTTTCCTGTTGACTCTGGTTTTTAATCCTTTATTTTTAGTAATAATTGTGGTATTGGTAGTTGATGTTTGGTGTCTATTAGCCTTGATATCTTAATCATTACTTGTAACAGTTCCTCATATCTCTCCCTTTCTAATCTCTTTATTTATTGTTCTCTTTTCTTGTTTCCAATTTATTTTTTCAATAGCTACTAATGGAATGATAAAGGCATGGTTGTATGTCAAATTGGGCTTAAGAGTTGACTATGATGCTCCTGGCCATTCATCTACCACGATGGCTTACAGTGCTAATGGATCAAGGTCCATGGATGATTCATGCTTAACATTTTTGTCAATATGTTATATCTTATCTTTTTTTGAATTTTTATTATCTGTAATTTTAAGGTTATTTTCTTGTGGCACTAACAAAGAAGAGGAGTCATACTTGGTTGAATGGAATGAAAGTGAAGGAGTTATGAAGCGTACCTATAATGGTCTTATGAAGAGATCTATAGGGGTTGTCCAATTTGATACCACCAAAAATAGGTTCTTGGTTATTGGTGACGAGTTCATGGTTAAATTATGGCACATAAACAACCTTAGTCTATTAACAAGTATTGATGTAGAGGGTGGATTGCTGGTAAATTTTTGTTTGGCCTTATCCATTAATCTAATAGACTTTCTCCCCAGCTAATAATTTGCTCCTTATGAGTTTAAAGGCTTCTCCTTATATTAGATTTAACAAGGTTCAGAGAGGGTTAACACTTAAGGCCTCCTAAGTTTAAGTATGTACTCTCTTATGGTTTACGACTCTTCTATATGTAAATAGTCTAGGCATGTATTTTTATGTACATTTGGAAGTGTATATGGAAGATTTGGAATGGCTTGTAAATGGTTTAGCTGTTGTCCTATTTCCTGGGAGCAAGGGCAGGTCCCTGTTTGTGGCATGCTAGGGATAGTGCCACTACATATTGTTACCAAGATATATATGCCCTAAAAGTAGACATCTTAAAGAAAATTTTCATATTTTTTAGCATTTTTTTAGTTTTTCTACATGAAGTTATACCTGTACAAACTTAGGCGTTGAATCTAGAATGTTAGGTCTGATAGAGTAGTTGTGGGAGAAAAATGTTTTGGGTGCCTTATTGTTGTCTAAATTTAGCAAGGAAAATTTTGTTAGAAATATAAGACATAAATGAAGGGAATGGGACCTTTCTTGCCCCATAATTCATAACCAATTAGTACAATTTATTCTCTGAAGTTGGTGCATATTTCAGGTCACCTCTAGGGGGACAGCCCCTTTTTATGTGACATAACTTTTAGCACAGACCTTCTCTTCCCATGATATTTGGTAAGCATTTAGAGCTCATCAAGAGTGTCACAAAGGTCTACTTTGGACTCGAATTTTTACCATAAGTCGCACCCACCTTTGCTCAGCAATCCTGCTTCGGTCTACTTAAGCAAGATTTAGCCTTCTCATGTGAATGTCGCTGAATAATTCCGTTAGCCCTCAAACACCTCACGCGCACACAAGTGTTTAAAATGTTTCTCTCATACACAAAATAACACAAGTGTATAACAGAGTAAAGAAAGCAACAAGAGATATATATAGCAGAAGCTACTCTTTCATTAACTCTCAACCAAAATGTTAACAAAAGATACTAGTACCCCCTTCTCGAAGCCCTTACAAGGAACTCCCTACTTGAAGCCCTTACAGTGAGAACCACCCTCCACCCCCTGACCCTCGCCCAAAGCTCTCAACTCTCAAAGCTCTCTCCTTTGAGTGATTTCTCTCAATAAGTGAATGACTCAATGACTGAATCAATAGCTCTTAACTCTAATGAGCTATTTATAGGCATCTCTAGATGACTAAGTTAGAATCCTGATAGAACTCTACTAGCTAAGATCACATTCTTATCCTATCTTATCCTTATCAGATTACATTAAACTAACCAATAGATGACATCCCCATCCAATTAGGACTCTATCTAATAGGATTAAGTTACATCACATTAACAAGATAAAATATTACCCTATTTAGGAATGATTATCCTTATCCATGAAGATCTTCTCTATCTTCAGATGATCCTTCCACATGATCTTTATCTCTTAAACCTGATGTTCATCCACTGTAATCTTATTTGCTACGCATCATGTTCCACATCATCCACAGTTTCCACGTCACTGTTGATGTGTTTTCCAAGTCACCAAGGCCTATCTGCACATAGGTCCATCAATACACGTCCATGGATAAGTCCATCTTCCATGATCAAGCTCATTCATAGTGCAGTCTCGTCGCTCCATGACTAAGTACTAGTCATAATCCGAGTTAGTATAAAACCTCGCATGTTTTACATATCTTTGACCTCCCTCACCGAAGTCAAGTGCTTATGCGTCTTTTCTCGCTTGCATGCCTTCGCGCACCCTCAGATCTTGCAAGACTCAATTCACCAACTCCTAAGACTTTGCCTCGTTCCTTCGTCAACACACCTTCCTTCATGCCAAGCATTGACTAAGCCTCACCAACACTCGCACGATCCCGCAATCTAGACATAGGGGTATAACAAAGAGGAAGAGATAGCAACTTGAATCACTAAATTCTGAGTTCTGTAGCTCAAATTATGAATTTTCAAAGATAGTTGGTTACTGTTCAATTGGTCTAACAAAATTTCATCTTAAGTTCACTTTTTGTTCAATGCCTATGAATGGTTCAAATGTGGTTTATCCTTGATTGATTATGCTTGTTTATGAGTCCTAAATCATGTTTCAAGCATTTAGTTGCATAAATTTTAATTTAGCATGCTTGTATATTTCTCATGTCGAGTTGAGCTGCTCACACAAGCGTACGACACTAAACGGTACGACTCACCGAACATGCCACCCTGGGCCTAGGGACGTATGCATCGAGGTGTGATAGTTTTTATATCATCCAATTTTTATCTATACTTAATATAGCTTAAGTTTTAAAATTAAATGATCTTTTGACAATTTTATTGAAATTAAGGACATGTTCCATATTCCTTTTTGTTGCTATCTATAATATGTTGATGTTGATTCCTTTAACAGCTATATCAAATGGTTGACTTTGTTATTAAATTGTGATGTAGCATGGTGCCACCATGGTTCTTAGTCACTCACATCTGGAAGCATATGAAATCATGTTTTGTGGGTGTAATTGTTAATCCTTTACACAGAGCCGCCGAAGGTATTACATTTTAGAATGCTATAACGTGTATTAGATTGGTATAGCAATAATAAATGTTTCAGACTTGATCTGGTATTTAACAATAAATGCATTAGTTGTTTAGAAAAGTTTTTATTTACAGTCATGAGCATTTAATCTGGGCTGAATCGCCTTTTGTACTTTGACTTATAAATGACTTCTAAGTTGATAAATTTCACTTCAGATAGTATAAGACCCATCCATATTTATGTTGTTTGTTTTTCTTCTTGATGAAGGTAGTCATTTTTCCAAATGCAATGGTTCAACTTCTCGCTTCTCTTTGCTATCTTTGGCACATATTAAAGGAAAGCTAGAGTTAAGGTCAATACTTGCATTAGAAATTTTAGCTCATGAATCCAAAGATCCTTTGTGGAAATTATACTTGTAGACTGATTTATTCTTAAAATTGACTAGTGCTTATTTGTTTTCAAGAATGTTACTTTAAAGACTGTAAACCATGAATACATATTTATATACAACCTAGTTTCTTTTTGTCCATTCCACCATGAGTTTCTCACATCTTCATTTACATTACAGCTTCATTTACATTTTCACTTTTGTTAATATTTTCCCCCACAATGTCATCCCAAACAAAAATAAAAGTTAGATGTTCATTTTTTTTAGTCCAAAGCATTATAAGAAGTTCATGACAATCTCAAGAATTAAACATTTCGAATTTTAGCACAAAAATATTTTTAACATAAGGATTAATCATTTATAGACAATACATAATCAACAAAATATATAAAAATTAAATAATAATAAGAGTATAAGAAAAAATTTCCATTTGTCAGTAGGAAACAAAATATGCACCTTGTCGATAAAAATGTACAAATTAACTTAAATACTCTACTTTCTTTTCACTTTGTATTTACAAAATATGCCTCCTACACATGGAGCTAGACAATCACATGTGTCAATGAACTACCTATATCTGCACTATCGTAGTTAACATTACGGTTTTGTCGTGAGTTATTTATCATCACATCGTACATACCATGTGATTGTTGTGCCTATAAGAATCATAAAAAAAAATATAATCATTAGTGAATTATGAATAAGTTATTAAACATAATGTCGTTAGTAATAGTATTCTGGCAAAAGATAAATGCCAATTGGGAGTAGGTCATGTCCATAAAAAATGGAAAACCTTTAATAGAATTTGTTTGACTTGAATTGGTAGAGATAACCTATAATCAATAAAGCTAAAAGAGTATATAATCAAAATACTAGACTAATTGTTAAAACATTGAATCTTTTTTATTAAAAAGTATACATATAAGGGACATGGAATTCAAGAAAAAAATTACAAATAGGACCTAAAGATTAAATGGTAATGTTGGTGCTACAATAGAATTTGTTTGACTTTAATTGGCAGAGACAACCTATCATTAAAAAGGTTAAAGAGTATATAACCAAAATGCTAGACTAATTGTTAAAACATTGAATCTTTTTTATTAAAAAGTACACATGTAAGGGACATAGAATTCAAGAAAAAATTTACAAATAGGACCTAAAGAGTAAATGGTAATGTTGGTGCTTCAATAGAATTTGTTTGACTTGAATTGGCAGAGACAACCTATCATAAAAAAAATTAAAAGAGTATATAATCAACATACTAGACTAGTTATTAAAACATTGAATCTTTTTATTAAAAAGTACACATGTAAGGGATATGGAATTCAAGAAAAAAATTTACAAATAGGACCTCAAGATTAAATGGTAATGTTGGTGCTGCAATTGTAAGATTTGCCTAAGTCTTAAATGTTTTGGTTGATTTCCTTTTTTTCATAGCGTTCTCCAAACCACCCCTCAATCTCTTACCTGAAATAGTTTTCTTCTTGATTTTGATTCCTTTAATTACAATACTATTCTTTTTACAAATTTCAATCTCATTTTGGTTCAAGTTATCTGTTATAATGCTCGAATATTGAACCATCTCTTTAGCTTGTAATCTAACATTAGAGCTTACAATCGACTATAGGATAGTTGATCCATTACCTTGTGGTCTAGTATTAACGATTTCCAACGTCTTTAAAATACAATCTTTAACAATTTTGTAAGTCTCTACGCTCTCAGATGCTTTTGTAACCAATTGAACATATAGCCCACACAATTCTTTATACCGCATACTTTGACATATCTTGGGATCTAAATTGCTTATGCTAATTCTAGAATTTTTAGTTCCCACGAATCCAAGTTTTGCTTTATACGTCCTCCTTTTCAATATGTACTGACTTGGGATCTCTATAATATTTTTTATAGTAAAAACTTTCAAAACATGAGAACATAAAATTCCAGCTAACTCAAATTTTCTACAACTACAATCAACTTTTCCATTTGATGAATCATAAGTAATGTATGGTAATAACTCTTCTTATGAGGGGTAATTTGATATTTTGTGATTGATACAACTTCCTCAAAGCTTTCAATACAACAATTATAAGACTTACACCACTCATTCAAAGTTTCAATTGGATACAATAATGAGGGAATACTTGTACTTGATTTAAAACCAGCCTTTAACTCTTTATATCTACGATCTTCAAGGAGTCTTTCAAAGTGATGAAAAAACTCCAACAATTTGTGTTGATAATTGACTACCTTTTGTCAACACTATTCATGCTCTCACTTCTTTGTGTTATCGTCATGTTTGCAGAAAACATTTGTCTTCCATACACTAAAGCCCATTTTTCCTTTTTCCCAAACATGTGCCTCAACAATCATTATCTTCAAGTCCGTATTTGTGCAACATCTCATTCCATGCATCTACAAAATCTTCCTCTTCTTCAAAATCATATATGCATGAGCTAAAATCTCTAGAAAAATCTTTGAATTGGGAGAAAA
>JANQAP020031294.1:0-10314 GCA_026874005.2 Erythroxylum coriaceum | reverse complement strand
ATTCAGGACACTCCTTCTTAGGTATAAGCACAATTAAAGATTCAGTAAGGGAAGGTGGAAAAGTACCTTGTTGGAGCTAAAGGCGACAGCCATCTGATACTTCGTTACCAATTAAATGCCAAAATTTTTGATAAAAAGCAGGGTTCAGACCATCCGGTCCAGGTGCTTTGTCTGGATGCATTTGGAACAAAGCATTTCGAAATTCTTCATTAGTGAAACTCAAACATAAGAACTTATTATTTTCTTCAGTAATCAAATTCGGCACAAGGTCCAAAACCTGTTCACAAACTGAAACACCCCCAACATACAGCGAATGAAAATAATCCACAATATGATTTTTGAGAAGCTGCTCATCCTCAATCCATTCCCCATCCGAATTCTGCAAACTGCCAATACAATTCATACGCCTTCTGCCTTTGATCTATGAGTGAAAAAATTTGGAATCATACGCCTTCGCTTGTTGTTTTCTCCTAGCATCTTCCTATGCTAACAGACGATTCCAATCTTCTTTTAAAGCAGCATGAGAAATATTTGGTGGGCCACTATCCAACAATGCTATAATAGTTTTCTTTCTCTGCCAGAATTCTTTATTTAGTTGTCTACCCCAGGACGCAATATCCGTAACAAGCAAATCCCGTTTTGCAATCAAAGTAGATGACCTAGATAAAGTCCATGATCTCTTCACCACATCCTGCAAACTGTTTTCCATCAGCCACGTATTATCAAATCTGAAGCGACGAACGCTTCTCTGGACATCTTTAGGATGGGTATCGATTACAAGCGGCTTATGATCAGATTTAGGAACTAGAATAACTCTACAAGTAGCTTTTGGATACAATCTTACCCATGCTTCAGTCGAAAGGGCTCTATCAAGTTTCTCTTGGACCAAATTATTCGATTCACGGCCTTTCTCCCAAGTGAAGAAAGAACCTAGGGTAGGCACTTAAACCAAACAACTATCATGGAAAGCTTGTCGAAAGCCTTGCATGAGATACCCAGGTTGAGGCACACCCCCTTCCTTCTCATCCCTATAGCACAGATCGTTAAAATCTCCTGCACATAGCCATGGTAAAGAGTTTAGGCGAGATAAAGCTTGAATTGAATTCCAAGATTGTCGACGCCGAGTCCTCTCCGGGAACCCATAATACCCAGTAAATCGCCAATGCAAGCTACCATCATCCACCAAGCAATCTATATAATTAGGACAAAAACTTTTTAAAGTAACAGAAACATGTTGGCGCCATAAAAGCGACAACCCACCTCCAAGACCTTGACGATTAACAGAAAAATAACCACGAAACTGTAACAATACATTTAAAGCTTCCATACGAGACCTAATAGACTTCGGTTTCATTAAAAAGAGAACATCAAGTTTGTAGCTAAGGACCAAGTCCTTCAATGCATTTACTACTCGGGGATCTCCAAGTCCCCGGCAGTTCCAGCTCATGACGATCGTTGCCTTCGGCTCCCCCGCTTCCTGGGTAGAACCGCTCCATTTTGTCCTGGCAAAGTAGTGTTTGCAGGAATACTAATAGTCCAATCCTTTTGAGATGAGGAAGACTCTGTACCAGCTAAGTTGTTTTGTTTCCTGGGCCTTTTCTTACCCTCCTCACTAACAAAGGCCTCCATCTCTTCATCCAGCCCAACAGAACTACCCCTGCCCATAGGGTTCTTATCCGTTTCCATCAAAGTAACTCCTAAATCATTGCCAGAATCCGTGGGACAACGACCAGTACCAAAAAAGGAAACTCGCAGGTTATGAAGAGCAAAATTAGGGCCTACATTCACTTCTGGCGTCCCCAAATCTGCCCTTGAATCAGCCCAATCAGACTTACCAAACTCACGCAGCCACGAGCTCTGTTTCCTCTGATTCCGGCGAACAGGGGCCCGGAGAAAATCACCCCACCCAAGCTGTATCTCCTCCTTTTTCAACCGAAGCCTCAAATCACAGAAACCATCAACATGGCCCAACTTCTCGCAGAGATAACAAAAGATAGTCAACTTCTCATATTGAAAACTAACAGTGAAAACATTACCATCATCACCCAAGAACTTTTTACGCCGCTTTAGAGGGTGTCTGATGTCTAGGCTAATCTTAACCCGCATAGGACTTCAACGCCACAATACCCCTCGAGTCATACTCCTTAAAAGCTCCAACAAAATCCCAGCCAACCTAGCCATAGTTTCATTAAAATAACCTAGAGGAAGATCATTAACCCATATCCAAAAATTCGAGTGAGTCAAAGGGATATTGAGAGGGTTCTCATTGTCTTTAACCTCCTTCCAAACAAGCAAGAACCTGTTAAACAACCATGGACCACCATTAACAATTCTTTCGAAATCGACAATATTAAAAAAAACGAAAAAGGAAACGCTTGGCTTCCAGTTCCAGAATCGCTACTCCTCCCAAGGGATGCCATAGATCTGCAAGAGACGATTTCATATTCGAAGTGTTGATAACATTGTAGGTAAGGAAAGTCCCTACCAAGCAGAAATCATAGGACACCATGGAGAGCTCCTTCGAGATCTGAATAGGGACGATGATATCCTCTTCATCATCAATGGAGAGATTTTGAATGTTCTCTTCCATGGCCGAGAAAACGAGAAGAAAGAAGAAGTTAAGACAGCATTAAACCACAGAGGGACCACAGAGGGAAAGGGTATATGGATAATTGATTCGGGTTTGATTTACTTTAATAATTTTTTTGTTAGAAATCAATTAATTTATTAATTAATCGATCAATTTTTGTAAATTAATAAGTTCTAATAAATCAAAATAGATCAATTAATTTTTATTTGATAGTCTCTTTTTTCAGTTAAATTTTAAATTCTTCGATAGTAATAACAATCTCTTTTAATTATATTTTAAAATTTTAAAATTTATTTAATCTTTAGCTACTTTTATGACGGTTTAATATTGGTTGAACTTTTAAAATCTTAAACTTCTTATCTTACTGATTTAACTTTCGGTTCGATTTTTAAAACATTGATAAAATTTTATTATATATTAAAACTTACTCATTTATAAAGTTTTTATATAATATAATTATAGACATTTTGAAATTACTTATATGTATCAGATTAAAATATGTCGTTCTACTACTCTAGAAAGTACGTCAACTTTTCTCATCACCATAGGATCATAAATCAATGAAATCTGTCAAAACTGCAAGTTTCCAACATATATGACGATGCCTATGGCGTATCTTGCTTCTCTCTTTCGAGGTATTGTTATAGAATAGAGATGAACGTTGGATTATCAGATTAATAGCAGGAGGGGGAAGAGCCCTTGAAATTTGGTCGAAAAGCTTAAAGAAGATTCTGAGTTGAATGAGAAGCGACGAGTGTACGAAACTGAGTCCATTATGCCATCAGGTTAAAGGAGACGTCGGGGGGACCAAAGCAAAGATACAAAGGCCCAAAGTGAAAGTAGGGAGATAAATATAATTGATTACTTATTAAACGAATACTCACACACACACACACCATATTTTTGTATTTTAGGAGTGTTATAACTCATTCATACATTTTTTTCTAATTTTTAAGTGTTAGATGTTTTAATATCCTATTTTTATAATATTTGAAAGTATAAGTCACACTATATTAAAGGTTTACAATTATTTGCGTCAAGTTCAAATTGTTGATTTCGTAAATATTTTAGTCGAACATGTAGGGTCAAAATTATTCAGTTGGAAATGGTTGAGAAAGGTAAGCTTCTTCTTCAAATTGATCGATTTATGTCTCCATGTTATTTTCACCATAAATTGTTAGAAAAAAAAGATGTTAACAAATACTTACATATTTACATTAACAATAAAAAAGAGTATTCTTATAATAAAACTTTTTTTCCCTATCTTATATAGAATGAAAAATTAAATGACTATTTATATTGCCAATAGAGGATTCTATACCATCTAAATTTAAACCACTTAATGTTAGCATACAAAGAAAGAAATGCCTCTAATGACATAATAAAATCTACATAATAGGAAAAAAATTAACTATCCTATATTTATTTTATTATAACTCTCTTTAACTTTAACTTACTCAAAGTTAGATTCATCTAAATCTAGAAACATGAAGTTTTAAAATAAAATTTAAATCAATATAGATTTTACTATTCAGCTACTCCTTCAAAATTGCAACAAAATTTTAAAAGTCAAGTTTAGTTCTCACACCCCTCCATAAACTTTTATTTTTTTATAATTCCATGTATTATTCATAATTTTTTGAAAAATATTATACTTATGAGGCTTAGTAAAAATGTTAGCAACTTGATTAGGGGACCTTACAAACTCTAAGTTAATAGCTTTCTTAGCATGCATTCTCAAATAAAATGAAACATTTTGTTAATATGCTAAAACACTGGATTCTTTATTAAGGCTTGAGCGGATTCATTGTCAATCATGAGTTTTGTTACTTTAATTTACTATAAATAAAGCTCTTTCAGTAACATTCTTAACTAAATAGTGTGAAAAAAAAATTAAAAGTATCCGCGAAATACTTCCATTCATGCATAAAGAAATTAACTATGAGTCGTGCCTTTGAATACCAAGAGATTTTATTTTATCCCAAAAAGATAACAAGCTCACTAATACTTTTTCTATGATTAAGATCTTCGGTATAATCACTATAACAAAAACCAATTAAATTACCTCTTTTGGAACATGAGTAAAAAGCACCATAGTTAATTGTACCTTTGAGATATCAAAGAATTCTTTTAGTTGTCTTCAAGTTAACTTTGATGATGTCTTTATAAATCAACTAATAAAACCAATATTGTAAAGAAGATATATGGTATTGTGCAAGTCAAATACCTCAAGCTTTCTACAAGACTTTTAAACAAAGTTGGATACATACTCTCTTATCCATCAAACTTGGATAGCTTTATTTCATATTTCATAGGAATGTTAACTAGCTTACTGTCAAACATCTTAAATTTTTTATGCACCTCCTTTACATAAGATACTTAAGACATGAAAATTTCATCCTCCATTTGCTTTACCTTGATTTCCAAATAGTAAGAAATTAATCCTATGTCACTCATCTTAAGCTCTTGGGTCATAAAATATTTAAACTCTTTAAACACCTTTAGATTGTTGTTTAACAAGATAAGATCATCCACATAGATAAAAAAAATCTTTATCCTTTTTTACATAAAGAGCATATTCATGTAAGCATCTAGTAAAGATATTATCTTGGAAATAATTATTAATTCGGCTATTCCAAGCTCTTGATAGTTATTTAAGTCTATATAATGCATTCTTTCACTTTAATACTTTATCTTCTTAGCCTATGTAGGCTTCTTTTTTTAAAAGCCATTTAGGAAAGCGAACTTAAAATTCAATTAAGCTATTCTCTAATGATTTAATATAGCAAGACATAATAAAAAATAGATTATTTTTTAAGTGAGCAATAAGAGCAAATATCTCTTTATAATAAATGCCTAGCTTATACTTGTACCCTTTGCTTTATAGCTCTCTAATTCACCTTTGACATTTTTTTTATTTTGTACATCCAATTGGCTCTAATGGTAAAATGACCTCTTTTAAGAGAAATAAGTTCTTTTTAATGGCTTGAATTTCTTCATTCGTTGCATGAATCCACTTCTCATTCTTGCCAGCGTCTTTAAAATTTAGAAACTTAATATTTGCACATAAGCAAAACAAGTTAGGATTATCATAAAATTCATCAAGTTTTTAGTATCCTTGAGTTCCCATACTTATTAGTGAAGATGTGGATGATGATGCTTGAGATGATGGGGCTGGCGAAGAAAAATCATGTTCAACTTCTTGAATAACCTCCTTTTCTTCTTCATTTTCAAAATATGAAAGGAAATATGATCCCTCTATTTGAGACATCTAATCTCAAGATATTTTTTCATTAAATTAATCATCTTTACTAATAAAAATCATTCCATTTTTTTGGATTGAATGCCTTAGAGTCTTTTGAGTTCTCTTCATATCTATAAAAAAACTTTTTACTTTGATTGTTAAGTTTGGACCTTTGTTTCTTTGGAGCATGAACATATGTAATAAAGCCAAACATTCTCAAGTATGATGTAAAAGGTTTCACTTTGCTCCATATATAATTCTTGTGGAGTTACATATTTTAAGCTCTTTTTAAGACCAAAATTTAAAAGACAAATCTCATATGCAATAGCTTCAGCCTAAAGCTCCTTATGCATCATCTTATTTTCTAACATAGTTCTCACTATATTCAAGATTGATCAATTCTTTTTTTTAGCTACACCATTTTGTTAGGGAGATATAGAAATTATAAAATGATGGTGAATTCCATGTAGCTTACAAAATTTCTTAAATTCATTAGAAGTAAATTCTTAACCTCTATTAATTCTTAAAAATTTAATCTTAAAATCACTTTCATTTTTCAATTAAAGCTTTGAACATTTTAAACACATTAAAAAGCTTCATAATTATACTTACAAAAACTTCACCATGCCTTTCTACTGTAGTCATTGATGAAGAGAATAAAGTAAAAGTTTTTAACAAAAAGATGATGGATTGATGGGATCATAAACATATGTATAATCAAGTTGGAGTGACTTAGTAGCTCTTGCAACTAACTAGTTAGGAAAACTTTTTCTTGAATGCTTTCTATGTAAGCATGCCATACATAGTTCTTCAAGATCATCTATACTTGAAATGCCTCTAACCGTCTTCTTCTCTCCTAAAACTTTGAGTACATTAAAATTCAAATGTTCATACCTCATATTCCATATCCATGAAAGATCATTGATACTAATCTTCAAGCATATGGCTTTCTTATTGTGCAAGTTCAATAAAAACATCTTATTGCTATTTATAATCACCTTGGAATTAAGATCATTATCTTTATATGAATGCTAAAGAGTATGATTCTCTATATGAATTTGAAAATAATTCCCCAAAATTTGACCAATGCTTAACATATTATATTAGTTTTAGAATAAAGCAAACATTAGAGAGACGCTTATTACCACCTACTTTTGCCTTATGCAAAATAATACCTTTATTTTTTATCTCCACTATTTTTTTAAAAGATAAAATTTGTATTAATGAAAACTCTAAAGGAGATACAAAGTTACAAAGCCTTAAACTATAAGGAGTACCAAGAGAATGCTCAACTAATTTATACTAAATTGAAATAAGAAAAAGCTACAGAAGGAAACCAATATACCAATTAACTATAATCATAAGGAGCATAAGTTCCAAGCTGAGCTTGAAATGTTAATAATTTAAGTGAGAAGTGAAAGCAAATAAGTGCCATCTAGCCATTTACATTGGCCTGTGGTAATGGTAAGTGAATGAAGAGTGTCCTGATATTTTGCAAAGAGGTCCAGATGTATTGAACAGGGAGCTATGAATCTAAATAGAAATAAGAAGCATAAAAGTTGATCAAGTTAGTCTCCATCTAGAGGCCAAACTTGAGGAAGTTAGATTAGTGTCAATATTTAACAATATAACTCCTCTTATCTATTATTTTGTATCCTAATAGAAAATTATCCTCTTCTAAGCATTCTTATTGAATATGGACTCATTTTTTCCCTTCCATATTGTATAGATAGTAGCATATAGAGAAATCTTGGTGATGATATAATCCTCATCATTCATGTTGAGCTTTTTAAATGTCTAAGAGATTAGTTGATCATGATCCTCCACATTTCATATATAATCATTCAGTATTTAAATGGAAGATCAGAGTACCTTGGAGACTTAGTATTTAAAGAAAAGATTTTCCTACTCTCCTTCTTATTATTTCATAACTTACATATATTTGAAAGAGGCAATGAGCTCTTAACTATGTCAAGTGTGGAAAGCTTGTTCCTAATGTCAAGCAACCATATAAAAAAACCTTAAGATGAATTTTTTTTATACAAGACAAGATTCCTCTAGGGAACCTTAGGGGTAGGATCTTTGAATACTTGTTACCTTGGGTTATTATTACAAATACCAGAAGAATGCCTAGACCACTAGAAGACATCTCTAACCTTTGCTAAAGCTCTTAAGAAGAGCCATATGGGAGATATAATATACATCTAAGTTATAAAGTGTGGATTTAATAAGTTGGACCTTTCTTACATAAGAAAGACTCATACTAGCACATGGACCTATTCTCTTATGAAATGAGTCAAGTGAGTAGAAAATGATCTAGAAATCAACGTAATTTGATCTTTTGGTTGTATTAAGAATCTCAAGGTATCTAAAGGGAAAATTCTCCAATCTTAAACCAAAAATTGAAGCAAAGTTGTTAAGGTTGAGATCTCATTACATCTGAAACAAGAATAAAGCTTTTATCCCCATTAGATTTCAGACCAAAAAGCTTATTAATATATAAAGTACTTCAGTTTCCACTCTTACACTCATAAGTTGGTTCATAATTCACCAAGATGCTAAATGGTTCATAATTCACCAAGATGCTAAAGGAAGCTATTGAAATACATTGTTCAATTTAAGCTAAAAATAATTGGGGATAACTAATGGCTTTAGTAGCTTATAAAATGAAATTCCAACTAATAATATTGAATTACTTGTGAAAATTATTTTCATGGCACAACTGTTGGATCGGAAAATAAAACATGCAAGATTTGGCTAAAACAGTAGATTTTAAAACTTTGTTTTTAGAAATCAAAACACAGCAGAAGCAAAAACACCAAATTAACATGCTTTAATCCATACATGATACGATATAAGGAAAATAAATAAGATCGGAATATTATCAACTCCTGGCTGAAACTTTGATTCTCGCTGCTTTGTCCTCAACTAATCCGATCTACCACTTGTTCTCCTTGGACAACGTGGTTATCAAGATCCTTTAGTGGGAAAGGAGAAGAAAAATAGAACAACAAACCTTTTGCTATTTTCTGTTAGCTTAGAGAACAAAAATAAAGAGCTTGGAGAGCCAAAATTCATACACACTTCTCCTTGTTTTTGAAAAAAAATTTCTTTAAGTCCAACATTTGGACGATCATCTGGCGAGAATGGAGAGCCTAAAAGCCATGTACGTTCATCTTCCAAAATCATTCAAAAGAGCTTTTCATATTGGTATTTAAAACAAGCCATTAAAACCATTTAAAAATGAGATGATGCCCACTCCACCTTCATGCCTTTATTAATATAAAACATAAGTTAATGCTCCATATTCGTTCATCATGCAATCCACTCAAATGCGTTACGTATATGTATTTAAAACAAGCCATTAAGATAATGTTCACTCCACCTTCGTGCCTTTATTAATAAAAGACATAAGTTAATGTTCCACTTCATTCTTTAACGCAAAGAATGCTAAAAAGGTTGGCCATACAAGCCATCAACCTTTTTAAACACAAGTATAACCGAATTCTACATCATAGAATTTGATTTTGCTTATACCTTTTTTAAAAATAATTTTATTTTAATTAATCTAATTAATTCAATCAAAATCTATCCCAATATTAACTATTATTTTGGGCTTATAATTAACAATTAATTAGTGTAAGCCCAACATTTAATTATAGGCTTAAGACCTAATTTAATTAACTCTTAATTAAATTGTTCCTATCTTATTGGTCCGAATCCAATTCATCCATTTCTCTCCAATAGTCTCATTTTCTTTCCGATAACCTCTGTTTATTTTTCTTACTTTCCTTGATAACCTTCCCAGAAGTCAAGTGGGGAATCTAATTGGACTTACATAATTCAAGCTCCAATAAACGCAGAATTAATTCTAGCTTATTAACTAAATGTCATTCCACTAAATACAATTAGTTGAACTCTTGAATTATTTAATATTATGAGAGTACATATTTCAAATAAGATGTCCAATTGCAAACCCTATTTGAACCTTATTATAGCCATCCGCACAATAAAGGGTAAAAATATTGTTTTGCCCTTATATTGATTCTTCCGTTTAGATCTCCCGTTTTACTTTATATGGTGATTAATATACAAGATCTCATCTTAGTGTTAAGACTTGATGGGTAGCTAGTTCATCAAATTTTTGGCGCCAGTTTAATCACCAATCTCAATAAAACATCTAGAAGTGATGATATCACTATACATTCTTTATTTGAGTGAATGCTTCCTGATACATGTTTCAATTAATAATTCCAACATGTAGACATTGGATTAATACTCTGTAAAATTCCATTCCACTCATATCAAGAATTATACTAAAACACATATGAGTTCACCACTCATTAAGATTGTGGTCCATAATAAGCAAATGCAAAAATGTATGTTTTAAGATTAAAGTAACGACCTACTTTATTCATTAAAATATACGTGATTCTAGATTCATTTAATAGTGCCATTATCGATAGTCAACTACTATCAT
>JANQAP020031267.1:0-10315 GCA_026874005.2 Erythroxylum coriaceum | reverse complement strand
ACCAAAATCACCAAAACAAAACATGAATCTATCCACCCTTCTCATGTACTACTTGAAATTTTCTAAGAAAAATTTCAGGGTCCAACAACATAACCTTCAGATCCAGATGGAATAGCTAACACCTGTGTCATAGTTAACCGATGCTTAAGCTCCTCAAAACTTCTCTGACATTCATCATTCCATCTGAAAGGTCCATTCTTCCTTAGAAGTTTGGTCAAAGGGGTTGAGATTAGTGAAAACCTCTTGAAAAACCTCTGGTAGTATCCGACTAGTCTAAGGAAACTTTGAATCTTAATCACATTACTCAAATGCTCTGAATGTTCTTCTCTGCACTTCGATTACACCAAAATATCATCAATAAACACAATCATAAAATGATCTCAATAAGGTTGGAATACTTTATTCATCAAAGCTATAAATATTGCTGGGGCATTCATTAACCCAAAAGGCATCACTAAAAACTCGAAATGCCTATATCTTGTTTTAAATACACTCTTCATTACATTAGCCTCTGCTATCTTCAACTAACAGTACCCTCATCTCAAATCTAACTTAGTGACCACCTGAGCTCCCTATAATTGTTCAAGCAAATCATCTATCCTCGGTAAAGGATACTTGTTCTTCACTGTCACCTGATTTAACTGCCTATAGTCAATACACACTCTCAGAGTCCAATCTTTCTTCTTTACAAACAATATCGGAGCTTCCCAATGTGACACACTGGGTCTAATAAAACCCTTTTCCAACAACTCCCGTAATTTGGTCTTCAGTTCCTTCAGTTCTATAGGTGCCATCAAATATGGAGGAATTGATATAGGAGCGGTACCTAGAACAAGGTTAATGGTAAACTTCACTTCCCGTTCTGGGGTAAACCCAATAATTCTGCAGGAAACACATATAGTAAATCCTTAACAACAGGAATATCCTGAATGGTTTGTTCATTCCAAATATCAACTACGTGGGCCAAATAAGCCTCATATCCACCTCGGATCAGTCTCAAAGCACTCATGAATGAAATTAATCAAGATGGCATTGCTCGACTAACTCCTCGAAACACTACTCTCGACTGATTAGGGGATTCAAGAACTACCTCTTTAGTATAACAATTCGTCACAACCCTATGAGTAGTGAGCTAATCTATACCTAGGATGAGGTCTATCTCTCTCAACTAAAACACAATCAAATCAGCTTCTAACTCTACCTGATCAACCCAAATCATACATCCTTTGCATACCTCACCAATCACTATAGTACTACCTACGGTGTACTCACCTATAATCCATATTTCAACATCTCTCTCTCACAATGCAGTATAGATGCCAGATTCAGTTTGATAAAAGAATATGTATATCCTAGATCTACCAATGCAAATGCTTTAAAATTAAAAACATTCAACACACCTGCTACCATATCTAGGAAGTTCTGTGCCTTATGTTTGGTGATGGCATAGACCCTGGCCTGAGACTGTGACTAGTTACTCCGAACCTCAGTCTTGACACTAGGCCCTGCTGATTATGTTTTGCCTCTACCTCTACCTCTCTGTACTGATCCAGTAGCTCTACTCTACTGGACCATCATCTCGGTCATTGTTCCTCCTCTCATTCCAGAATGTGGTCCCAATGTCTTGGGAGAATCTCTGAACTAATGCTCTACAAAGCCACATTGAAAACAAACTCCTGATATCCTCCAACACTCCCCACCATGCTTCTTACCAAAGTGTTCATAATTATGCATCTGTTGGGACTGCCAGGAGGGAACTTGTCCACTACCTCTTCCAGTCTGAACAAATCCACCTCTTACTCGAAACCCTGATTGTCTAGATCTAGTATGGGATTGAAATGATCTATTCAGGTGTTTACTAAAGCTTATGCTAGAATGAGCATGAAATTCACTCTGTCTCTTCACTCTAGACCCCTGTCTGTACTCTCTTTAACCATCCTTCAATAACTATTCAATTCTGATCGAGATTGTTTATAGTTCCGTAAAACTACACAAATTGGAAATAGTTAGCCTCGTTCTGATTTCCATTTTCAACCCATCCTCAAATCATCTACACTTATCTTCTTCAGTAGGAATTAGGGTAATAGCATACCCCATAAACTCATTAAATTGAATCTTATACTCTACTATTGTAAGAATACCTTGCTTTAGATCTAAAAACTCTTTCATCTTTCTATCCAGATAAATCTTCAGCATATAATTCTCTTTAGACACCTTCAAAAAATCTTCCCATTTCAGTCCATAAGGTTGGGCGGAACTGCTGGGAATAGTCTTCCAACATTAATATGCTGGATCTTACAGAAGCGAGACTGCATAGTTAAACCTCCTATCTGACTCATAGTCTATTTGATTAAACACTCTTCTAGTTCTCTCTAACCATCCTTCTCCCTCAGCAGGGTCTGTACTTCGGTAGAAGTCTACTGCCCCTACTTCTGAAGCTTATCATATCTCCTTTCCCTTCTCTCTGGGATTCTCGGACCCATTTGTGCAAACTCATATATAGGAGACTCTCTATTGGCTCCTATAAACTCAATGTCAGCTGACTCTCCAACTTAATCTCCTATAGCAGATGACCTATAACAAAAATAGTTATGATCACTATCCGAATCTCTCACTCAATATCATGTCTAAATGTTCTTCTATGTCCCTATGGATGTCAAACCATACTCTGATACCAAAAATTGTATCATCCCACTACTATAGAGTATATAATTGAACATTCAGAGGACATTCAAGTATACATCATATGACAATGGCATGTTAGAGCAGTCTTATACACTTATATGACATCATACAGAATAACATAATACTTAAAAACCTTAACTCTTCATTTCATTAATTAACAAAAGTTACATTATAGTAGCACTTTCATTTAAACAAATATTTACATTGTCAAAAGTATATGAGAGTTTTCCACTACTTATACAAAAGATCTACATAAAATGAAAAGTACATAAACACAACTATAACTCCTCAGATGCCAGATGACAGACCTTTGAGTTATATCTTAATCCAAAATGTTCTTATAGAGATTCTTAGAAACTAGGTCTCTTCTATCGTATCTAAAAAACCATGTTGCAATTTTGATGAGTTCTACGAACTTAGTAAGTGAACCATCCTTAATGTGCTCACTCATTCAGCATATCAAACATATCAAATATAAATCAAACACACAATAGTCTTCATTTCAACAAACATATAATCTTTTTAGAATAACTTCATCATCTATCTAAGTTAATCATTCTATCGAAAGATCATAAATAAGGCTTATTACAATATCATCATAATTCAGAAATATTTTCACATTCATATATCAGCAAATGCAGATGCATACGAGACTTCACTTTCATTATTATTTTGTTGTGACCGAGCGCCTTTCATATACAAATATAGATATTGTCCCATATAGGGCTCATTCAGATACAGAAATCATGGAGCCAGGCTCTACATGCAGATTACAGCTTTATAAGTTTAGAGCTCTTTTAGACTGGCTACTTCAGTCACAACGTCTTTATCTGATCATGCGTTTAATGTAATACGTCGAATCACAGAATATGCCATCAATAACATTTACTTATGATGCATAAACAGAATCTCATGTTCATCAGACCCAAGTCTAGCATTCAACAATTATGTTGGCTATTCAGATATCTTTCAAAATTCACAAGCAAACAGAACACTTCCAATACATTCTCAAATATCAATCTCCTCGGACTATTAAGGTCTAGAATTATCACAATCACAATCTGATCATTAACATTTCAATAATTGGGAATTAAATAGAAATAAAATCAATCCTAGTGTGAACATCTAGTTCACTCATAGTACACTCCAATTTACACTATTACTTGGATGGTCTGGCAATGTCTTGTTGATAGCGTTCAACTTGAGTGTCTAAATACACATACATTGTACATATTACCAAAGTGATCAAACAAATACATATTCAATTATGCACATATATATGTGCCAAGTTTAATGCATGCTCAATGACTTTCCCTGGGTATGTTTTCCTTAATCACAATTCATGATTATTCAAACATCACAGCTTGTTTGCAATTAGGTTAATACCTTAAGTACACTTGATCATGCTCAATTCATCAACTATGAATTTACTAACTCTTTTCTAGCTTTACAAGTATTCACATAATTCCCAATTCTCATTCAATCATTCCTAATGCATTATTTATATTATTTAGCATACATTTGCATTTATATAAACATCTTCATTCCTTTAATACTCCTATAATCTAAACTTAGACACATTGATATGAAATAATCTTTTCCTTAAGGTATAACATCAATTAACATCTTCAACTTATCAAATACTTTAATCAACTTATCAAGCATCAATCTAGGTTTATTTCAAGTCTTAATCAAGTCCGAATACACCACATTAGAGTGAATTCTCCTTATATGGTTCAACCATTGCATAAATTAGAATTTACCATATAAAAACCTTGCCCACAATCGTGACAAAAGCTACTACATTTGTTTATGATCGTGGGATAGGTGCCACTATCGTAGCTTGCCCATTTCCTGCATTCCTTTTCCATATTTTCACACTTTGATACCAATTCAAAACTCCTTTATAATAGCCCATTAGTTATACCTCCATTGTACACTAATTATACTTCAATTCCTCACCAATATCATCTTCAATTCTAGCTCAAAATTATTCAATTTATAGCCTACAATCAATGACTTTCATGCATCAAAAATCAAACTAGAAGCTAACTTACCTTATCTTGCATATAGTCCCAATTCTTTCTCAATTTAAGAACACTATGCTAACATTTTCCTTTAGCATAAATTCACTCTCATTATATATCAAATCTAGACCTAATTCATTCATAATTCAACCTATAATGTCGCGATTTTCATACTCCAAAAACAAGCATAAAAACTTCCAAATTCATTCAACACATTTCCAACACATATTATCACTAATATCACATGCATTTCATTCCAATTCAAGCATCATTCTCATACCATTTAACATGCCATAAAGATTAAATTTCCACTTGTTATGCTTTCAATTCAGCTCAAAATTCTAGATTAACCAATCCTTCCAAGAAAGCAAAATTAACACAATTCCAAGATGAAGATGAGTTGGTTTTTAGTAGCAAGGGGAAGACCACTTTCAACAGATTTCTTGGCTATTTGGTGAAGGTTGTACATATGATTTTGGTGTAGAAATTCAGCTAGGGTTCAAGCAAATTTCAGAGAAAAGGTAGGAGCAATTTTGGTGGTGATGAAGATTGAAGGAATCAGTGGAAACTCTGCTTAGCCAAGAATCTAGGTGTCACCATTTAATCTCAACATTTGTCTTAAGGAATGGAAGACATGTATCAACCTAATAAGCTACCACTAATCTCCTTTAGATGTTGTCATTAGTCAACAATTAATCAGTCCACATGTCACTCTAAGATTGGTCCACTTGTCACATGATAATTGCTCCATTTGTCAATTGATTAACTATGCCAAATGTCACTCAATTACAGGCTTAATCACCCTAATTTTTCTTGTATCAATTTATCCTATCACTTAGCATTTTTCCTAATCCAATTGTACATATTAATTGATCAATCTCCCAATTAATCACAATTAATTCCAAAATACTAATTGGAACCCAAACAAATCAAAATTTAAGACATAATAATTAACAATTCACATAATAGTCACTTTAAAATCTTTCATACCTCGAGGCATGTCAATTGAGTGCATATGCTAACTTGTAACGTGTACAAATTATCAATATTTGTGTATATATGCTAATGTTATGCATGTATATATAATCCTCACAAAGCTAATATTCATTCACAATGATTTAGGGTTGAACCCTACATATGTTTCGAAACTCGAATATTACAATATAGTATCCAGCCAGGGCATACAGGTAGACCCAAAGAAAGTTGAAGCAATGATGAAGTGGGAAGCTCTGAGAAGTATGTCTGAAAACTAGAGTTTTCTTAGATTAGCAGGTTTTTTATTTCAGCCCCTTTGACAAAGCTTCTAAGGAAGAATGTACCATTTAGATGGATTGATGAATGCTAAAGCAGTTATAAGGAATGAAAACACCGATTAACTACAAAACCAGTGTTAGCTATTCCATCTAGATTTGGAGAATATGTAGTATATAGTGATACTTCGCACCAGGGGTTAAGATGTGTTTTGATGCAGTATGGCAGAGTGATTGCATATGAATCGCGACAGTTAAGGTCTTATGAGTTAAAATATCTAGTTCATGATTTAGAACTTACTGCAGTGGTGCTTGGTTTGAAGATTTGGAGACATTATCTGTATGGTGAAACATTTCAGATATTTACGTATCATAGAAGTTTGAAATATTTATTGAGTCAGAAAGAACTGAATATGAGACAAAGGTGATGGAATGGATTACTTAATGATTATGATTGCACGATTGAATACCATTCTAGTAAAGCTAATGTTATGGCTGATGCATTAAGGAGGAAATCTAATAACAGTATGGCACAAATTCAGACATCGAGGTTACCAAACCTAGTACAACTGAGAGCATTGAATGTTAAGCTGAATTTGGCGTTGAATGAAGCATTATTGGCTACATTAAAGGTTAGACCGGTATTGCATAAAAGGATAAAAAAAGCTCAAAGCAAGAATCCAGAAGTAGCAAAACTTATTGAAAAATGGCAAGGCAATTGACAAATAGCAGTAGAATTAAGAGCCAAATGGTAGTGAAAATTTTTATTTATGACTTTGGGATTTAATGACATATGTCATTGCAATTTGGAGACAATTGGAGTAGAAATTAGAGTTGATTGGACAAATTAAATGAGAAAAACCTATGCGAACCTATAAGGAGATGACATGTGGCAAGTGATTGCCAAGTCATGTCTTAAAATCACTATTCTTTTAAATATAAAGACCCTCCTTGTCTTATTTCTCACGATGCTTTCTAATTGACAGGTATTTGTTCTTTTTTTCTTCTTCTTCTACGTGACTTTCTCTTCTCCTTCCTTATGAATTTTGTCCCCAACCTTCACCAACTTTGAACCTAGCCCTCTTATCTTTCATTTGCTACCCTTATCTTGTTCTTTTCTTCATTTCTCACCAAAGATCCAACCTCCCAACCTCCATGATGATGTACGTGGGTTATATGAGAAGCTAAGGTTAGTGTTCTTTTGAAGGATTTGAAGAGAAATAAAGTAAGTTATATGTTGATTTTCATGGGTTAGTGTAAATAAAACTTGTATGTGGAGTAATTTGAGATTGATTGGGTTGGTCATGAATTTATATGTATGTGTCATACATGAAGAATAAAGATTGACAATGTCTTGTTTTCTTTGATTTGTTAATAATTGATAAGTTGTTGAGATGATTTTTGAGATAGAAGTAAATTATGATAAATGTGTATATGATGTGTTTTGTTTTTGGTGTATATGATTAAGCATGGATTCTGAATTGTGTATAGATGATCTTGAACTATAATTGCGGTATTATTGAAGAAGAAATGATGTTGATATAAGTTAGGAGTGATAGATTAAGCAAAAGAGATGAATTAGGAAGAGATTGATGAGGAAGTGTGCTGGAAATGTGTTAGATGTAGTGGTTCAACTGAACATGCGTCGTTTTTTTTGACATATCTTGATATACAGATATCCAAATAGGATGATTGTTAATTTATATTAAACTAGAGACAAATTACTACAATTTCCATGAAGAAATCAAGTTTGAATTCTGGCTCTAAAATGATCGAAAATTGTCTTGAAATTGAGTTTCAGATTTTGTCTCTGTTTCTGAACAGTATGGAGTAAATTGTGTATAACTTTCATAATACCGAGCCAAATTGTATGAAATTAGGTTATTTATAATTTTAAGACATATATGAACAATTGTTTAGAAGATAACTTTGCCAAAAAACCTCATTTTCTAGGTTTAGAATGGATGTGAAATTCGGAAAAGAAAACAAAAAGGAAGGGAGGCGCTTCGGCCAGATGCAGGTCGCGATCGCGAAGGTGATACGCTGGAGATGCCTTCCAAACATGTGTTGATGTTTTGATGATATCTTGAGATGTAGATGTCCAAATGAGGTGATTCATGATTCAGATCAAACTAGAGACATAATTATATAACTTTCTTGAAGAAGTCTAAATTTAATTCTGTCTTTAAGACTTTCAAATTTTGGTGCAAATTTGAGTCTTGATTGAGGTTGTAGTACTACCCGAGATAGAAATTATGTCTTGATGTTTTCATAAAAGCTGAATAGATATAGGCCAAATCAGACAAAGGTGTCTTCACAAAAGTTCTAGTTCATTATATTATCTTTCAATTGGTACTAAGTTTGGAACTTTTAGATATCTGAGTTGAAAGTTATGAGTTGTAAAATTTGAGGGTATGATCATGAACTAACCAAAAGTTCAATTATACATAGTCTATGGTATTTTGAGTATAACTCATACGATACTGAACCAAATTGAATAATCTTAGTGTCATTAGAAATTTAAGAGATAGACAAACAATTTTCTAGAAGAACGAATCCTCAAATGACTTCATTTTCTTGGTCAAAAAGAACTTGGAAAGTTCACCCGAAAGTGTGCCTTAGGGAAAATCTGAATTGAAGAAATGAGTTATGAATTTTGATTTTTATGGTTTTATTAAGGTATGAACCATAAGTATAAATGATAATTATGTGAGTTTGGAAATATGTATGATTATGTGATGAGAATAATGGAAAGATACCCAGGATTGTCATGAACATGCATTGTACATATCTCATATACATACATGGGCATAAATGAATATTTATAATTGTGCTAAATTGTGATATATGTATATTATTTGTTATAGAGGAGCAATTGGAACGTCAACCTCTCGATATTGCCAGAACTTCAAGGCAATATCTTTGGAAGTGATCTGTGAGTAACCTCAATTACTGTTGTGTTAAATTCTGTTTTGACTTATCCTCTGAATGTGTAATGTTGTGTACTGAAAGTCAGACACGAAGGTCAGATGATTGTGAATTATGGATGAGATATTGAACTATTACTTGTATGTGAATAGGAAGAACTAATTGTTTCTTGAGTTGATTGATTGATTAAGAGATGCATTCCATACATGAATGCATGATTAGATAATGAGAGTTATGACCTAAATAGCCACTGAAGACGAGCTAAAAGCTAATGTGGTTAAGAGCCAAAGACTCACTATATAAAATGAGCCCTGTATCCCTAACGGATAAGGGACAATATAAATGATATCCACAATGGATACGAGATAGTTTAGGCACTCGGTCATAATAACGTAATAATTGGAAAAGATTCATATGTGCATTCCATATAATTTTTATTAAGTATGTTTGATTGGTTGAAATGTATTTGTCTTCTCATTTTGGTTGAAATGTAATTGTCTTACTCTTAAATGAGAATGTGATATGTGATATTATATGTAAAAATGCAATGATGTGAATTATCTGATATGTTGCACGAATTGAGTGAACCATCGATGATGGTTAACTCATTTGAGTTCACAAAACTCACCCAAAATTACACGTTGACATTTCAGGACTGAGAGAGGATTCTAGCTACTGAGAGACCGTACAAGAATATTAATTCTTGTACTTTTGTGAAGAAGATATGGCTCAAAGGTAGGTCAACTGGACTGAAGGATTTAGTTAGATTTTTTATTTCCTTTTTCATGTAGTATATTTTGTATTAGGATATGATGATGTACATGTACAGATTTTTGAAAGCTACAATGTATGTACATTCAGATTGATGAAATGAAAAAAGGAAATTTGTTAAAAAAATTTGTTGACTTTCTTGTATGATAGTAGATTCTATGATTAAGTGGGATAAATTACCATGTGATAAAGTGCAAGTGTGATAGTTAATATGCCGTTGTTATAGGGTATATACTAGAATGTCATAAAGATGTTTCAGTATGTACCTTATAGTAGTGGGGGTGTTACAGTTAGGTGGTATCAGAGCATGGTTTGGCATTCGTAGGGACATATAGAAATTTTAAGCATGAAATCGCGAGAAAATGTGGATAATGATTGAAATTCTTGTTTATTATAGGTCGTCTGCCATAGGTGAATAAGTGAGAGAATCAGCTGACCTAGGATCTGTAGGAGCTAGTAGAGAGTCCTCTATACCTCAACCTCTTGGTCCCCGAAATTTTTTTTATGAATAAGTATGATTTAAATTAATTATGAGATCTTTATGGATTTATGTTGTGGAGTTAATCATTATGTTAACGTTAGTAAGATTTTATGACATAGGTTAATTGAATTAAAGTGTTAAAGTAGTAAGATTGCTTTAAGGGCAATCTTGGC
>JANQAP020031239.1:0-10317 GCA_026874005.2 Erythroxylum coriaceum | reverse complement strand
GTTATATGGATATCTTAAACATAGCTCATATATGCATTAGGACTTATTCAACTTAAAAATCCCAAAGCTGAAAGCTCTGAGCCAAAATCCCAGCCATACATCAACACGCAAGACAACTTCCTTTATCTTATATCCCAAAAATCATACATCCAAACTAGACTTCTTTTACACTCTTATCATTATCCAAAAATCGAATTCAAACTTCTTCAAGATACACATCTATTCAAAATAGGATTCCATAACATCTAGAACATTATCTAAAATCACTTTTTGAATCCAAGTCAAACAAGGAATAATATCTTATATGTCCAATTAATAAATAATGCCAAAACTAATTACTTAGATATATAACGTATATCCTAACAAGAAACTTTGATCCTAACATTAGAAAAACAAACATCAAGCAGCAGGATAATTAAATGGCACAAAAGTGACATGAAAACTCACAATCAAGGAGATGCAAACAGAATTTAAAAGGTAGGAGATGGCGAAGATATTCGGTGTTGGTTTGATAATTGGCTAGAAGTCAGCCCTTTGTGGATGTGTGAGGAATTACAAGTGCTACGGAGCAGGATCCCTATGGAGGCTTCGGTTGCTTGGTTTATGCAGGAGAGGCCGAGACTTTACGCCCATCGCCATTTTCATCTATTGGAAAGGTACTTACCTGAATTGCTGAATACTGGTAGGAAAGATAGGTTGACATGGACCTTACAGTTTTTAACTATAGGTCTGCGTATAATTTACTTGTTAAACCTTGTGTAGCTATGCCATGGTTTGAACTAGTATGGAAGCAGGTTCTTTGTTCAAAAGCAGCCATTGTTCTATGGTTGGTGATTAAAAATTGATTGAGAACTAAAGATAGGTGGTTCGGGTCATATGATCCCTTATGTGTTTTATGTAAACTTGTTAATAAGACACGCAACTATTTGTTCTTTGAATGTAGTTATAGTAAATCGATGTGGAGTAGAATTTTATCTTTGATTCAACACCCTAGGCTTGCTTTTGTATAAGATGAGGTATTGGAATATATCATTTGGTATGCGAATTCCGGTTACAAGGATGGTTTACTACTCCAGACTTCCTTTCGGATGGTTATTTACTATCTTTGGCGAGAAAGAAACAGGCGAATCTATATGCATGAGGAGCAGCACCACTCAGAACTTATGGCGGTAATTGTCAATTTGATTAGAGAGACTCTCTTAGCTCATAAGAATCAGGATAATATTAGCCAGGAGGTCAGATTGCGTTGGTTTATTTAAACCTGAGGTGTATTAATTGTTTTTTGTATAATGTAGTGTACTTTTTGACTGTGAGATTCTCGTTGAAGATTGCGTACATATTTCGTTTTGTTAATATAATTTCCTTTTAACTTCCAAAAAAAAAGAATTTAAAAGGAAAACTGATCAGTTAGAAAATGAGTCCTGTGATGAACTCAAAACCTCAAAGAATAACCTTAGATCTCTAAAATGCTTCAGTTGGAAATGGAACACAAGGCACTAGAAAACATACCCTAGCAAGAAAACCCACCAAAAACTTATGCCAAGTGTTAAAACATTGATCAAAGAGCATGACCAAACTTTTCAATAGTAAAAACATTGTGGATACACTCATAAAATGCAGTTAAGATTCAAAACATTGATCAAACCAGGGGACAAGTCTTATATTGACAGGGTATTGATAGGGTAAAACAGAATCTAAGATGAATTACTCTTACTAGAACAAATCCCTAGCACCGAGAAAGCCTACCATATAAACAAAAATGCCAAAAAAAACTGGAATAAAATTGGATGTTTAAGCGATCAGAGAATCAAAATGGGATTAACAAGCCACCAAACCCCAAAATAAAATGATAACCTATTCATCCGCCGAAATAAAATATAGGCTGCAACTGGCATTAGTGAAAACAGAAACAGATAAAGCCTATGAGAATCAAAACATAACAAGCTGGTATAACGTAACACTAAGGGCATGACTAATTAAACGTGATAATACATCCATAACTAAACAAAAAAAACAATACATTAATCAATGAGAATCAAAGAATCGGACAACTCAAAATTATAGATGCACCAACAGGACACTGACAGGACAAATCCATTCACGATAGAGACCATGTTATAGCATAAACAGACGCCACACAAATATATGAATATCAATACAATGTTAAAAAGAAGATGAACAGGTCAAGAAAAGAATAGCAGTAGCAACAAATAAAGTGAAACACCCAATAAACGCGGAATCATCGACTAGAAAAATTAAATAACAAACCTCAAACTCATTATAGCAGCAACCTAAAAACACAAATCCAAGAAGGCAAGGTCTAGATTTACCCCTTGATGTTGCTGTTTGGAAGCCCTGTGATGCATGAAGGGCGGCTGATAGCGTTGCTCATACTCAGGGAGGACAGTCGACTTTGTATGAAGAAAACATAAAAAAGGGACCAGTACGTGAAGATTTGAGCCATGTAACTCATGAACACTCGAGTCATGCAACTCACGCAAAGCGACCTGTGAGGATGATGACGCGTCCAAGTAGCTGAAATGATTACGTGCACTAAGTTGTTATGGGAATCCTACAAATCAAGGAGCATGATTATCTGTTGTTTACATTGTTGCATCCCTTGAAAGAGGGGAAACCTTTGCGGCACAGGACGACGTCCCTGTTCTAACTCGAGAATTGCTCATCCAAAAACCTTGTGGATTAAGCCATAACAACGCTGCTGCGTGTTAAGTATAAAAATAATATAGTCATTATACAGCTGTACTAGCATGGGTGGATAGTATAACAATCCTTGCAACCATTTCGTTAGGGAATGAATATGGATTAGCTAATGTGTGTGTGTGTGTCTCTCTCTTTAAAGTTCTCTACCTTCTCTTTCTCTTCCGGTATTTGTCTTTTCTTCTTTCTGCTCCTTCTGGATTCTTCCCTCTCACTTGTTCTTTGTTTCTCTCTTATCGAAAATTAACCATAACAAATGGTATCAGAGAAGTCGGTTCTGTGTGGAATTGAAGAAAACATGAAAAGTTTGATGGAAGCAGAAATCAAGAACGAGAAAATGTTTCTGGAAGCTCTAAACAGAACAGAAAAAATCGAGAATGACTTGCTGCAGCTTAAAACTATGATGGCACGATTCATGCGGCAACAAGGAGTGGAATCAAAAGCTACTATTCCAGCTACTCCGGAACCCACAACTAGAAATTACATAAAATCTTTCTCTCTTTCTCTCTCTTAAGGGTAATATGAGATCAAAGAACTAATGACGCAGGTAGCTACTGTTCTCAGCAATAATGAAGAAGAAGACGGGAAAATTATTGTAACTGGAGTTGTCTCCAGTTTGAAACCAGTGTTCCATGTTTATGCTCTTGGAGACATAACAAATGGTTGCGTGCCAATTGAACTGCATTTCAACCCAGTTGGTAAAGATGGAGACATAACAAATGGTTGCACGCCAATTGAACCGCATTTCAACCCAGTTGGTAAAGAGTATGGTGCATCTAGGGATGCAAATCTACATGTTGATAATCTTGTCTCCTTCCTCAACAATGTTAAAGGAGCTACTGTTAATGGTGTTATGAAGGAAAGGGGTGATAAAAAGAAAATATGTTTATTTCTTTTTTGTCCATTCTGTAATCCTCTATAACCTTAAGGACAAAGTTTTCTAAAGGAGAAGGAATTGTTTCGTATAAAAATAATATAGTTATTATATAGATGTACTAGCATGGGTGAATAGTATAACAATCCTTATAACCGTTTCGTTAGGGAATAAATATGGATTAGCTAATGTGTGTTTCTCTCTCTCTCTCTTTAAAGTTCTCTGCCTTCTCTCTTCCTCCTGATATTTGTCTCAACTCCTCTCTGCTCCTTCCGGATTCTTCCCTCTCACTTGTTCTTCATTTCTCTCTTATCCAAAATTAACCATAACACTGCGACCTCCCTCGTTGGAGCATGGAGGAACAAACTATATATGCCTCTGAAAAAAGTTTCTTTGAAACACTATGCCAATGTCATGACCAACGGCGTTGTGTGTCCTCCTCTCGAGTTATTACACGCAGGAGCTAAGGTATGGTCTTCTGCACTAATCGGTTTTTTCTGGAATAAAAGACTAGCGTTTCCCGTAATAAACGCATGGGCCAAATCAAAATGGGGCTCTAAGGGCTTAGAGAAAGTTCTGTTAAGAGCGGATGGCTCTATCTTGTTTAAATTTACAGATGAAAATTAGTTGACAGCTATATTGGAACAAGGTCCCTGGTATATAGGGGACCAACCTCTGTTTGTTAAAAAATGGAAGCCTGGAATGAATATGGAAAGAAGCACAGTGGATACAATCCCTGTCTGGGTATAATTTCATAATCTTCCATTAGAGCTCTGGACAAACGAAGGATTGAGCTTTCTTGCAAGCTCACTAGGAAAGCCTCTAGGCATGGACACTCAAACTGCTCAATTGGAGAGAATTGGGTATGCCAAACTTTGCATTGAAGTTTTAAAAACTTCTTCTTTACCAGACAGCTTGTCTGTTAGGTGTCTGGGAGATAATGGAGAATTTGAGAAGAAGGACATTTCGATTACCCATCCATGGAGGCCCAACCCAATAACCAAAACATTGAAACCTGTGGGAAGCTCTTTCTTACTGGCGGACAACAAGAACTCATGTGTACAGATAATTTAGAAAATGCTAAGGCAACTTCTTGCTAACCAGAGGAAATTCTGGATCCTGCAGAGGTTAGGCTTGACAAAAGTGGTACTGAGGATCAGTTGAATTCAAGAGCAGACGATGCATTGCCACAACTTACCACTGAGGAGCAAGGCAAACCAGTCGCAATTAAAGCTAAATCTCCTAGCTCGAGTAAGAGGACATGGACTTCTCAACTGCACAGCTCTAAAACCCCTAATGATTAAACCATCTACGCTAGAGGGCCTGTGATTGATGATACTTCGGAACTTACACATGTTCCGTCAGACAGAGTTACTGAATGTGAAGATATTCCACAGAATACCCACAAGGGTGACAAAGAGGATACACACTTACCTATTGTACATAGCTGTGGTGGTTTTGAAGTAGAGGAAAACTATGAATATAACCTGGATCAAAAGGATAGTGTAAACCTTGCTGATGACCTGCTGCAGAATGCTCTTACAGAAGATACTGATAGCTTCCAACTACCAATCGCAAACTTACAAAGAAAATCCTCGAGGAAGAATCACACTCTAAAAAAGTCCACGCTGAAGGATCTAAAGCAGGACAAACAGTCATACCCAGTTGGATTGCTTGAAACTAAAGTGAAAGAACCCCTTTAATCCAAGGACTTACATTTTTTGGGAGCAGATTGGAAATTCCTTTCTAATCATCTATCCCATTACAACGGTAGAATCTTTTTTTTTTATATATAATTCTGATGCCATTGAAATGAACAAAGTGGAGGAAAGTGATTAGCACTTACATCTGCTATGTCATCTCATTGATCAAACCTCAACTTTCGTATCATACTCATATATGCTTCTAATTTTGTAGTTCAATGAAGTAAACTTTGGGCAGATCTGATACGGTTACAATCAACCATTTAGCAATCGTGGCTAGTTGGAGGATATTTCAACCGTGTTTTAAGCTCAAGGGAGATGGAAGGCCGGAAACAGTACACCTTTGGAGACGCAAAAGAACTCTCCCAATTCTTTAGCATGGTAGATTTGCTGGATCTGTCATCTACTGGCAGATTATTCACATGGTCGAATAATCAGACAGGAGATATGTTTACTAGGAAAAAATTGGACAGAACCTTGGTAAAGCCAGCATGGATCTCTCAGTTCCCTTTCTCATTTGTCCATTTTGGTGAAAACCTGACTTCTGATCATTCATATATGCACATCCAAGGACTTGCTCCACTTAGACAATATGGTGCTCCCTTTCGATACTTTAACAGACTATCTCAAATGGACGGCTTCTTAAGCATTTAGCAGGATGTTGGAATCGAGACATACGGGGATTCAGAACTTTCCAGCTGATGTAGAAGTTAAAAATGGTAAAAGCAGCTCTGAAACTTCTCTCTGGAGACAAATGAAAAATCTTACTAAGCTTAAATGTCGGCTTCAGATTGCTCAATGTAACTGTTATGCTGCTCCTTCTGATACTAGTTTAAGAACAGCAGAGTTGAATGTTCTCCATGAATATCAACATGCTCTTAATCTTCATACTTTTATCCTAAAACAGAAGGCACGGGTGCACTAGCTTAGAGAGGAGGACACCAATTCCAAATTTTTTCATGCCACTCTACTCTCCAAAAGGACTCGAAACCGTCTAACACAGCTACATGACAGTCATGGCAGTCTCTACTCTACTCAAGATGATCTCTCGACACTGGCAGTGAATTTCTTTAAGGCATTTGACACATTAGCTGGAGATTTATTCAAATTTGGTTTGAAGCTATAGACTTTCCAAACACCTTTGGTGCAATGGATTATGAAGTGCATCTCATCAGCCTCCTTCAGTGTTTTAATCAATGGCTTACCTTCTAAACAATTTCGGAATTCCAGAGGGATTAGGCAGGAGGATCCTCTGTCCCCTAACCTTTTCACCATTGTGACGGAAGGATTGTCTAGATTACTCAACAACATTCTCACTTCAAATGGAAGTTTCAAATTTCATTATTAATGCGAGGTTAATCACCTCACACACTTCCTATTTGTCGATGATCTGGTTCTTTTCTGTGGAGGTGATCAACCTTCTGTTAACCTCATGTTGCGTCTTTTGGGCATATTTTCGACTTGGACTAGCCTAAGGATTAACTTTGAGAAGAGTAGCCTTTTCCTATCTTCGGATGTGAGAAATCCAGAGGCATTTAGCAGAATTACTGGTATGCGTCTTCACCCCCCTTTCTTTAAATATCTTGGGGTTCCCATCACATCTACTAAACCTAAATACTCTGATTGTCTTTCTCTACTAGAAAAGATCAAAGGTAAGTTGAATGCTTGGCAAAACCGATACCTCTCTTATGCAACCAGGGTTACATTAATTATATCCGTTCTTAATAGCGTGCATATACATTGGTCTACTCACTAAAAAGATAATTAAGGAGATAGACAGATTACTCAAAGCATTTTTATGGTCGGGCTCTACTGAATCAGCCAACAAAGCCAAGATGAAGTGGAGCGAGATCACTTTACCTAAGAAACACGTGGGCTTGGGAATAATTTCTGTCTCTACTATGCCAAAAGTTTTCCTGAGTAAGAAGATCTAGGGATGCTCTATAGATAAAATGGGTTCATGACGTACACTTAGGCCATGATAACTTCTGGCAACTGAATTCCTCTCATCATCATTCTTGGATGTTCAAACAAGTGCTAAACATTCCAAGCCTTATGTATCCTTTCATTAAGCATCACGTAGGGCATGGGCGATAAAACTTCGTTTTGGTATGCAAAACAGATTGCCTCCCTCCGCTAAAGTTTCGACCCTCATTTTTTAATGGGCAATGGAATGGTAATTTTCGTGATTTCTTTGCTTTACACGATCTATTGCCCAATCTTAGCAATTGTTAAGGAGAGGATCTCATAATCTGGTCACCACACCCACAGGGCGATTCACTAACGCCTGCAATTGCGTTGTCTTATTGAACTCCACGATCGACATAGCTTGGTCCAAGTTTCTTTGGAAAAATGCTATAAACCCCAAAGCTTCCATAATATCGTGGTTGGTGATTAAAAACAGGTTGAAGACAAAAAATCGATGGCATGGAGCACAAGACACTATCTGTGAACTTTGCGAGGAGCATGCAGAAGATCGCAACCATTTATTCTTTTCTTGCTCCTACTCTAAAGTTGTTTGGGGCGGAATGCAACACATCCTGAATCTCAACAATCCTACTTATGAATATGAGGCAACACTTCATCGGATGATCTCTTTATCCAGATCCAGACAACCAAATGCAATGCTTATCAAAGCTACATTTGTAAATACCATTTACTCTCTTTGGAAAGAACGGAACAACTGATTATATAAAGGTGTTGGAGAAGATAAGTATCAAATGGCGGATAAAATTATCAATGTGGTTCGAGCTACTATCATCTCTAAGCGACTGGAGCACCACCTTACTTCTGCTATAAAAAATACTTGGCTTCTTTAATTAGTTTTTTGGACTAAGGATCTGTTCTTATTTCTCCCTTTTTGTTACCCCATTGTTGAGTTGTTTTAATAGTTAGCACATTGTCTAACTATCAACTATCATTGTAATGGTGTGATAGTTTCTACTATGGTTAATACTAATCCATTCAATTTCCAAAAAAAATATTTGATATTTCTGTTATGACATATCAAGCTAAGAGGGAGCCATGAATGTTTATATGGATGTAAGCAATGTCGGAATGGGTAGAAAATAAATCATAAAATTCTTTTTCTTTTCTCTCAACCTTTTGGAGTCGTCTCCGACCTGCCTACCATCACTAACAATTGGTGCTTTCGTTGAGAGCATCGACCATAGCCGAAAATACTCGATCTAAGGCGGTTACAGAACGACTCGAGGAGGCTATCACTAAGTTGATTGCAAATCAAACCACCCTATCTGCAAATCAATCTTCCCTCAATGCCAAAATGGAAGAGATTATAGCCAAAATGACCAAACTCGATTCTCTCTCCGTTCCCAAAGAACTAGAACTAGCAGAATCTTCCCATTCCTCACAACCACAAAATCACCCACATCCTTCAACGAGACACCTTCCTAGTCACAAGTATCACTTGAAGCTTGAAGTCTAAGGTTCAATGGAACTGATTCATTAGGATGGATCTTTAAGATAAAACAATTCTTCAATCACTATAACACCCTAGAAGCAGATAGGATTTGGTTGGCTTCTTTCTACATGGATGGCCCCACCCTCATCTGGTTCCAATGGATGTTTCGAAATGGGCAGATCACGACATGGGAGAATATGTTATATGCTCTTGAAATACGATTTGCTCCGACTTACTGTGATGACCTGAAAGGTGCCTTGTTCAAGTTGGTTCAAAAAGGGACCGTCCATGATTATTTAACTGAATTTGAGGGGCTGGCCAATAGGATAGTCGAGTTATACCCGACATTTCTCTTTGGCTGTTTCATTTCGGGGTTAACTCTGAAAATACGAAGAGAAGTACACGTCCTCCAGCCTCTCTCTCTCTCTAGTAAGTAGCAACGCTAGCAAGGTTACAGGAAAACAAATTGCAAGACATTCGAGATCTTTTTGCTTTGAAGGTCTTCGAATGTTATTACTCCTAACATTGTCGCACCCGTCAATTTATTAGGACCAAGTGTTAAGCCACAACTTGCATTGCTTCCAACTCTTGACGCCCAACTTTTAAACGCCTTACACCTAAAGAAATGGCCCTTAAAAGAGAAAAGGGGTTGTGTTACAACTGTGATAAGAAATTCGGTCTAAATCACAAATGCAAATCAAAGTATTTTTTATTCATCACAGAAGATGATGTATCGGAGATGGAAACAGAGCTGCACAATGACGGTGGAATTGATGATAAGCTCTTAGAGATGATGGGTATCGCAAATACATGATTAGCCTAAATCAACCTTAACGCCATAGTTGGACAGTTGGTGCCCGAAACAGTTCAGATAATGGGTCGAATAAACAGTAAGG
This sequence comes from Erythroxylum coriaceum, assembly GCA_026874005.2. Classification (NCBI taxonomy): domain Eukaryota; kingdom Viridiplantae; phylum Streptophyta; class Magnoliopsida; order Malpighiales; family Erythroxylaceae; genus Erythroxylum; species Erythroxylum coriaceum. The sequence continues at coordinate 705 of JANQAP020031239.1, read as the reverse complement.
CCGTTAATATTTTGGTAGATGGAGGTAGCGCCCATAATTTTATTTAAGAAAGAGTAGCTCGTTATCTTACGGGGTATTTGGAAACCTTCGAATTGAACTCATTAACGAATTGGATTCAATTACATTAATGAGATTGAATTGAATTCAATTTATACTGTTTGGAACAAATCCAATAATATTATAATTGAATTCAATTACACTGTTTGAAACACAATCAAAATTAATTCAATTATTTCATATGACATATTTACCCTTGACTAAAAAATAATTTTATTAACTAATAAACATTCACACTTATATAGAGCAACTTATAAACATCAATTTCATTATAAGTAATATCATCAAAAAAGTTCAACATTAAAATGAAAAGAAAAAATTGATTGCAAATGACATTGGGCTAGACCGAGCTATGAAGATAATAGAAAACTATTATAATTTAGAACCTTAAAAATGTATGAACGAGCAGTAGTTCTTTTACGTTGATAACTACAAGGCACTATCAAATTTTGAAATTTCACTCCAAATTACATATAATACCATAACAAGTTTAACATGTCTTCCTATAATAAGGAGACATAAGATCGTTACATCAGAAAACTAAATAAAAAACATTCATACTTGCATAGAGCAAGTTACATCATCCATAACTTCTTTGTATTTTTAAATAAAAAAGAAAATTCAAATTGGACCTCTTTAAGATATGTT
>JANQAP020031219.1:0-10319 GCA_026874005.2 Erythroxylum coriaceum | reverse complement strand
CCAGTGAAGAAACATGGCCCAATTCTTGGTCCTACTTGTTTATTCAGTTCTTCTTGGAAGCCTGACAAGGACTTGAACATACTGTTGAAGTCATTTCCTGGGAGGTCATTCAAGAACACCTGATACTCTGGTCCTTGGTGGCCTAACCTCGGACAGAGCTTTTGAACAACTTTGATAAGTTCGGATACAGCAAATAGAGTATTTGGTCCTGAAGAACATCCTAAGTCTGCAATGGCGAGAGTCGTAGGGAGCATGTTACAGTACAGATTGGTAATGGCCCCCTCAGAAATTGGCTTTGTCATGGATATCACCTTTCTCTGTACGTTTGAAAAGGAGCAAAACCCATCAATTGCTTCTCATCTAAACAGTTGTTGACAGATTTGAACGACAATATTTTGCTCTTGTTATAACAATCGAATCACGATGAGAGACAACGTAAAGAAAATTGCGTTCAACTATTGGTCATAGATAAATTGAGTTCTTAGATAGAAGTAGTATTCTTATATCCTAATTAACTATTGGCGAAAAAGAAATGAGAGTTGATTTCAACCGCAATCGTCAAAGGAAATGCCTGACCTGTAATAGTGAGTTTTTGGCATAACTTGTGTCTCCCATTCCGCCATTCATGTGAAGTACTTGATCAACTGCCATAATGTCTCTTTGTAGCTATCTCTGTGTTTCTCTCTCACTCTTTCTTTCTCTTTTGTGCTTGTGATGTGGTCAGGGAAATGCTCCTCTATATATAGACCCCGCTAGCTATTTGCACTAATTAAGATGAAAGCTTAATCATGTTAAGAAATTGCATAACAAGGGTGTGGGATTTGATAACTTTGTCCACGTAATCATACAACGTAGTAATCTTACAGGCAGTAGACGACAATCTTTGGGTTGTTGGACTAAGGTTGTTGTGTACCATATAATTAACGGTTCTTATCTAATCAGCTTATAATAAATTATGCTGAAGTGTAAATGAATACAACTGTAGAAGGATTCGTGGGACGAAGGTTCCACACGTGGCTTTGCATTGAATTAAACCACATATTTTTGGAAGTCAATTAAACACATATTTTATGCATGGGTTTCGTGGGATGCAAGTTTATGAATTTGCATTGAATTAAACCACGTGTTTTAGATGACACAACCATCTCAAATTATTTAATTCGATACCAAATGAGAAATTGATTCCCTTTACTATTGATAACAAAATTACACAATATCTTTGGTTCTTTGTAGGTGGAAATGCAACTTTTAACCACTTATTTCTTGCATTCGATGCAAAGTAACTCTTCCTACTTTAGTTGACAATATTATGCTTGCAATTTCACTTCGCTTCTTAATTAAATAATTTTGGCTAATTTGATAAGAATATCAGCTTAGCCTGAAATTTCACCTAAAAGTAGCACACTTATTGATTGAACTTAATTACAATTCTATCCAATTTTAAGAAATAAAACCTATACTATTGACTACTGAGTACTGACTCGAAAATCATGGAGCTATCCCCATTTTTTAGTTAGATACGAGAGAAGCTACTGTGACATTTGATTATTCTTATTGTTTACCCACCACTTGCTTGCAAGTGCTTCCATCACTACTTATTAACCGGATTACTTCACCGTGGATGATGTAAGCAAACTATTTGATACTATTTGACATGTAATGACTGTAATACGTAGCACAGACCTTATTACGTACCTAGGATCGGTCATGAAAGGATTAAAAACGAAGGAATACGAAATACCTGATTTCGGTTCCATCTCTTATTCTGAAGTAGTTTTCGGCCACCAAACGAGCTCCAATCTTCTGAGACCTTTACGAAAAGTATTCATCAGCACGTAGTCTAGGCCTTTCTACATTTTTCTCAATATGCAAGCTCTCTTAACGGTTCTGAGATTATGTATGCTTGCAATTGATATGAGCAACTGTAGGAAATCATAAGCTATTTATATAACTTCCATATTAGGCTTCTCCATCACAAGGTCGATTTGAACTAGGTCCATACTAAAAGGGATCTATTTTCCACCCGAACTTCGACCCATTAATCTAGATCATTTATTGGGCCACTTTATTATCCTTATCTGGATCAAATTACATAATTTAACCGGTAATTTATTGAAAAACCAAAATTACAATTAATAACTGTCCACTTTAAAGGAAAATTACAAAATTGCCCTCAAGGGCAAAATTGTCTTACAATCTCCCCCTTGGACAATTATTAATTGTAGTTTTAATCAACTTCAAAACAGATTTAAAATCCGGTTAAGTTACGCTACTATATTGGTACCATAAATTTTAAAAACATTTGATCCAAAGGCAATGAAAGTCCTACATTCTATCCTGCAAGGCTTTCGATACCAGAAAATATCAAACACGTGTTATGTGTGATACAGGTCCAATATAATCACAAATATCTAATACCTCACTAACATGAATGAGAAAATGGAGTGTGGCAGACTACGATGATACCTTCATGATCTAATACGTATCATCTTTATCTATAGGTCTCGACTTCTCTAACTTTATACTAAACTGCATGTGCTAAATTGCAGTAGAGAAATTTTGTTTTCTCTCACCGAATGCTAAACAGCATTAGAGAAAACCTTTACGTTCTCCAACCGAATGCTAAACAACATTAGAGAACCTTTATAGGATTAAAACTTATATCCTCCTATGTCATATGAAACTTTAAGAATATGGTTAAGTTGTCATTTTTGTACTAACTTTGGGAAAAATTTCTTTAATGTGTTGAATATTGTTGTGCGAAATTGATGGACTTGTTTCTAAATTATTCTCAGGTGAATTTCAACACTTGAGAGATGAAATTGAATAAAAAAGATGCAAGGAAAGCAATAAGATGATCCAAAATTCCAAACTGGCAGAAAAATCAGTGGCTAAACGTGGGCACGTGCAAGGACAAAGAACATCTGCAGAATCTGTTTTTAAATTCAAATTTGATTTACCTGAAATTTTCATGATCTTTAGAATCAGATTGCTACCTTACAAATGGGGATCTGCAACCTAAATATGGGGGATAGATTATCTGCTGAAGATCACAAAAAAGGAGGAAAGATGAAGTGATCGAAAAGCTTAAAAGAAGAGTATTTTTACTGTTCACGCAGCAATAACATTAGGAGTAGTTTTACGTTTCCTGTAGTCTTCTTCTAGTTTTTGATAGCATTCTTAGAGTAGTTTACATTTTTGCAGTATTTTTCTAGGGATTTTCGTATTTTCTCGGAAAAGACCAAGGATGGAGGCTTCGTTTTTTTCTTATTTCTTTGTTGATTTTCACTTTCATTATGAGTAGTTAAATTATTCTTCTTGGTTAAAGGGAACCTTGTTATCATCTAGTATGGTGAGATTCTAAATAAAAGTTTCTTTCATTGATGAATATTAAGTGTCTCCTGATTTATTTTTTATAATTGAATTGATTAATTTCTAGGGTGCGCAACTAGGAATTAATTTGTTTAATTTATCGCTAGATTGGTAGGATATAACGTTCAATCTTACTAATCACAAGTAGCGATTAGGATTGCCATCTTTACGTTAGAATTGGAAATTCTAAAAAGACGCTTAACTAGATTAAATGCATGTCGTACATGTGTTGTCTTGTTCATTGATTCTTAGTTCTTAATGTTATTAATAAATTGAACTTAAGATCGTATCTAAGTTATTGATTGATAAGAATGTTTAGAATACATATTTATATTCATTTAATCTTAAAAGAAAACAACCCCCAATGATTGTTTGTTAATGGATTGATTTTTATATCGAGGATCCATATCAATTCGATAATGTCGGTCATCCGAAACTAAGGTTTGTTCACTGAATTTTCAGATTTGAATATTTTTGTTATTTTTAAATTCATCTATTTTAATTTCATTTAAATTACGTTAATTTATTTTTCAGCCATTTTAATTTCTTTTAAATTATGTTAAACCAAAACCCCCCATTTTCTTTCAACTCGTTTAACATTTTTCGTTAAAATTCCTCGTGGGAACGATCTCAACTCTTCACTAACTACATTTTTATTGCTAAAGTTGATATTAATTTGGTTGCAGGCGACAGCAGTACCAAATTTTGGCACCTTTGCTGGGGAACTTTTAAACGGTTTATGTATGTTACATGAGTAGACAAGACAACTCAACTGCAATTTGATTCAGAAATCGAGAAGATAGCCAAGAGACTACAAAAATAGACGAAACAATAAAAACAAGCGCAGAAATCGAAAAGAATGGCTGCGAATTGTACTCTTCGTGAACTAGCTGCACCCACGGACGCTTAACAGCCCGACTGCATCAACTTTTCAAATTTAGGTGACAACAATACTTTTGAAATAAAATCTGGGCTGATTCATTTATTGTTTATTTTCAGGGGTTTGCCGGGAGAGGATCCTTACAAGCATTTGAAGGAGTTCGATGTGGTTTGTATGGGTATGAAGCCAACAAATGTGACAGAAGAACAAACCAAATTAAGAGCATTCCCATTTTCTCTTAAGGATGCTCAAGATTGGTTGTACTATTTAGTTGACGAAAATGTGCAAACATGAGCTGAAATAAAGAAACTTTTCTTTGAGAAGTATTTTCCAGCATCGAGAGCTGCCAACATTCGAAAAGAAATTTGTGGCATTCGACAACACACAGGGGAGACTCTTTACGAATATTGGGAAAGATTTAAGAAACTTTGTGCTAGTTGTCCCCATCACCAAATAACTGACCAGTTGTTGATTCAATATTTTTATGAAGGTCTTTTGCTCACAGATAGGAGCATGATCGATGCTGCAAGCGGCAGAGCTCTAGTTGATAAAACATCGATAACTGCAAAGGACTTAATAGCGAATATGGCTTCCAATACACAACAATTTGGAATCCGTTTTGGCCATAGCTCCAAACACGTTAATGAAGTGAATGTGACAGCATTGGAGAAAAGATTGGACGACCTTACATCCTTGGTGCGACAACTTACGGTTACAAAGAAAGAAGAAGCAAAGGTATGTGGAATTTGTTCAATGTTAGGACATCATAATGACGAATGTCCTATTTTGCTGGAAGAAAACGCAAAACAGGTGAATGTCGTAAGAGGATTTGCTGGCTCAAGTCAGAGAAAATATGACCCATTTTCCAACACCTACAATCTAGGTTGGCGAGATCATCCGAATTTACATTATGGGAACCCATAAGGACAACAAAATACAATAAATTTCCAGCAATTTAGACAACCATAGGTGTTTAGACAACCCCATCAAATGACATCCAATCCTGAAGGTAAGTCTTCCTTGGAAGATATAGTTCAATTTTTGGCCACTAACACTTTGACGTTTCAGTGAGATACTCAAGCTAATATCCGAAACCTTGAAAATCAAATGAGCACAAATTTCTGGAAATTTTCTAGCCCAACTGAAAATCAACCCCAAATATAGTGCTAAGGCTATCATGCTACGGAGTGGAAAGGAATTGAAAGAATCACCACCAAAAATCTCCAAGAGAGAAATTGAGGAAGAAGCAACAAAAGAGGTAACCGAACAGCCAGAAAAATGCAAACAAGTCAGAAAAATCTAATTATGCAGCCCCCTTTTCCTAGTCGATTCAACAAGGGAGAGAAGGATGAGCAAGAGAAGAAAATATGGGACACTTTCAAGAAATTCCAGGTAAATATTCCTTTACTTGATGCACTAAAACATATCCCACGTTATGCTAAATTCCTTAAGGAACTTTGTACTTCAAAACGGAAATTAAAATTTGATGAGAAAGTGCAATTGAGGGAGAATGTTTAAGCTATTTTGCAGAAGAAAAAGCTTCCACCTAAGTGTCAAGACCCAGGTATGTTCACTATCCCACATAAAATTGGTGATTTGAGAATTGAAAAAGCTATGTTAGATTTGGGTGCTTCCATAAATGTGATGCCTTATGATGTTTATAAGTCTTTAAATGTAGGACCTCTAAAGGAAACTAATGTAGTGATTCAATTAGCGGATCGTTCAAATGCCTATCCAAAGGGTGTGTTAGAGGACGTTTTAGTTCAAGGAGGGGATGTGCCTTTTCCAGCTGACTTTTATATTTTACAGATGGGGAATGACGATGTATCTTCTTCAACCCCGATCTTGTTTGAAAGGCCATTCCTAAAGACCACAAGAACAAAAATTAATGTTCATGATGGATCATTAACCATGGAATTTGATAGTGAATTAATTAAATTCAATATATATAATGCCATGAAAATTTCAGATGATGAACAACCTATTGTTTTTGTGGATTTTATTGACACATGGGTGCAGGAAAATTCATTATTGAGTGGAAAGGATACATTTGAGACACTTTTTAGAGTTGGGAGACGCTACATAGCTACTATTACCTAACCACGAATTGGAGATGTCGTGCTGTAAATTGGAAAAATCTCATCAATTGGAGAGGAAGTTGTCGTATATGGATCTAATAAGCAACACCACCAAGCTGCTGACGTCTTTGGTCCAACCACCTATGTTGGAATTAAAGAGTTTACCTAGCCATTTAAAATACATCTTTTTGGGTGAGAAAGACACGTTATCTATTATAATTTCTAATAAACTTACTCTTTTGCAAGAACAACAATTGGTTCAAGTGTTAAAGGAACATAAAGAAGCTCTCGGTTGGACAGTGGCAGATTTAAAGGTTATAAGTCCCACCATTTGCATGCATCAGATATTGATGGAAGATGAAGCTAAGGAGGTGAGGCAACCCCAACATCGGTTAAACCCACCCATAATGGAAATGGTGAAAAAGGAAAATTTAAAGCTTCTTGACAAGAGAATCATTTATCCAATTTTGGATAGCAACTGGGTAAGTCCAGTTTAGGTAGTTCCGAAGAAAACTGGAGTAACTGTGGTAGAAAACAATGATGGTGAGTTAATACCTACATGTGTTCAAAATGGATGGGAAGTTTGCATAGATTATAGGAAGCTAAATTTGTTTTCTAGAAAAGATCATTTTTCGCTTCCGTTTATTGATCAAATGTTTGAAAGACTTGCAAGTAAATCTCACTATTATTGTTTAGATGGTTATTCAAGGTACCACTAGATTTTGGTTGCACCTAAGGACCAGGAGAAAACAACCTTCACATATCCATTGGGTACCTTTGCTTATCGAAGAATGCCATTTGGGTTGTGTAATGCACCAGCGACATTTTAAAGATGTATGGTAAGTATTTTCTCTAACCTTGTAGAAAATTGTATGGAATTTTTTGTGGACGATTTCACAGTTTATGGAGAGTCTTTTGAAACATGCATTATCAACCTTAAAAAAGTGCTTAAACGTTGCATTGAAACTAAATTAGTTTTAAATTATGAAAAATGTCATTTCATAGTTGATCAAGGCATAATTTTGGGTCATGTGGTTTCTTCTAAAGGAATTGAAGTCAATAAGGCTAAGATAGATGTTATTCACTCTTTGTCTTACCTTGCAACTGTGCAGGAAGTTCATTCTTTTCTTGGTCATGCAGGATTCTATCGGTGATTTATCAAGGATTTTTTAAAGATTGCACAACCAATGTGTAGACTCCTCTAAAAAAATGTGAAGTTTGATTTTGATGAGCTATGCAAGATCGCATTCAATGAACTCAAGGAACAACTCACTACAGCTTCGATTATTCAACTGCCAAAATAGGATATTCCATTCATGCTAATGTGCGATGCTTCAGATTATGCAGTTGGAGTCGTACTGGGTCAAAAGGTGGACAAGGTACCTCATGTTATCTATTATGCTTCCATGACACTTAACAATGCTCAGAAAAATTATTCCACGATGGAGAAAGAGTTTTTAGCTATAGTTTTTAGGTTGGAAAAGTCTCAGTCCTATTTATGGGGCACGAAGGTGATCATCTATTCAGACCATGCAGCTCTAAAATACTTCGTGAATAAGAAAGAAGCAAAGCCGAAATTGATCCAATGGATCTTACTTCTCTAAGAATTCGATTTGGAGATACGTGACAAGAAAGGAGCTGAAAATTTAGTGGCCAATCATCTCAGCAGGATCATTCCAACCAATGCATCGGATGACATCCAAGACGAATTTCCATATGAAAGTCTCTTCGCAATCTAATAGGTAATTCCATGGTATGCTGACATAGTTAATTTCTTAGTAACTAAGTCCTTACCTTATGATTTATCTAGAGCTGAAAAAGATAAAATTAAACGAGAGGCTAAATATTACATTTGGGATGAACCTCATCTTTGGAAATTTTGTGCTAACCAGATTGTTAGAAGATGTGTTACAGATGATGAAATTCCTTCAATTTTAAATTTTTGTCATTCATTTATGTGTGGGAGACACTTTGGTCCCAAAAGAACAACTTGAAAAATTCTTGAATGTGGTTTATTTTGGCCTAAGCTATTTGATGATTCTTACATATTTTGCAAGTCTTATGATCGTTGTCAAAGAATAGGTAGCTTGGGATCGAGAGATCAAATGCCACTTACTAATATTCTGGTATGTGAAATTTTTGATGTTTGGGGAATAGACTTTATGGATCCTTTTCCTTCGTCCTTTGATAAGAATTATATTTTGCTTGCTATAGACTATGTTTCAAAATGGGTTGAAGCTAAGGCTACTGTATCTGATGATGCTAAAACTGTTATAGATTTTGTTAAATCTAACATTTTTGTCAGGTTTAGAATGCCTCGAGCTATCATTAGTGATCGAGGGACCCATTTTTGCAACAAGATTTTTGAGGCTTTGATGAAAAGATGTGGTGTCACACATTAGGTTTTTACAGCCTATCATTCGCAGACAAGTGGGCAAGCCGAGGTCTCCAATCGAGAAATTAAATCAATCTTGGAAAAAGTAGTGAATCTAAACCGGAAGGATTGGAGCTTACGATTAGATGATGCCTTGTGGGCATACCGAACTGTTTACAAAACTCCAATAGGAATGTTGCCATATAGGTTAGTTTTCGGTAAACCTTGTCACTTACCTATGGAAATAAAACATAAAGCCTATTAGGCTGTGAGGCAGTTAAATATGGACCAGGTAAAGGTTAGTAATAATAGGAAATTGCAATTGCAGGCATTAGAAGAGTTTCGTAATGAAGCATACGAAAATGCCAAAATTTATAAGGAAAAAACCAAAACTTTTCATGATAAAATTATTTCTCGGAAATAATTTTCAATAGGACAAAAAGTTCTTTTTTATCATTCAAAGCTTAAGTTATTTCTAGGAAAATTACGATCTCGTTGGATTGGACCATTTATTGTTACTAATGTTTTTCTCATCGCGCGGTAGAAATTCAAAGTTTAGATACGTCCAGGGTATTTAAAGTTAATGGACACCGTTTGAAGCCATATTATGAACACTCTACAGTCGAGCATGTGGAAGAGATAGAGTTGGTAACCCTAACCTATCTCTAATCAGGTAAGTTGAAGCACACGTCCAGCTAACGACTTTAAAGAAGCACATTTGGGGGCAACCCAAAAATTTCAGGTTCCAATTTCAGTTTTATTTATTCTAAGTAGTTTTCATTTATTTATTTATTTATTTTAATTTTGTCAGTTACTTTATTTCAGTTACCAATTTAGTTCATTTAGCATTATTCTTTTCATTTTTTGTAATTTTATTTATTTATTTATTTAAAAAAAGTATAAAAAAACAAGATTTTCGTTGTGGCACCATCACCATTTGGTTTCCCCCCAAAAGTTCACTTCTCCCCTATTTCATGAATTCCTCATCCCACAATCATTTATCTTGCCAATTTTTGAATACCCATACAAACACCATTGTATTCCTCTCTTCTCATCGAAAACCCTCACTTCTTCCATTATCTTTACCGCAACTTCACCCACCCTTCTCTAATGTAAAAACCCTCCATTACTCAAGCAATTTCGTGTTCTTTTTTTTAATTTTAGGTTTGTCAAGATTGCTAAAATGCCAAGGATGAAAAGTGATTCAAGAAGGGTAGCATCTTCCATTATAAATATGGCAATAGCCCCACCAAACCAATTTGGACACTCGCTTAGCCTCACTTGAACGTCGGATGCAAAGAGTGGAGCAAAATTTAATGGCATATTGGACAGATCAAGGATTCCAACCTCCTCACCTACCAACTCCATGACTTCGGACTTCAAAAAAAAATAGAGAAGCATTCTTTTTCCTCTTCTTTTATATTTTTGCTTCTTTATTCTTATGTTATAACATTGAGGACAATATTGGACTAGGTGTGGGGGAATTGGAATACATGTATGTGACTATTTAGCTTTGCCTTTCTTTGATTTTCTTTTTGTTAAATTTTTTCTGTTTAAATTTTTTCTGTTCTTTGCATGCTTGTGTCGTATGTTGAGCCATGAAACTTTGTCATAT
>JANQAP020031211.1:0-10319 GCA_026874005.2 Erythroxylum coriaceum | reverse complement strand
CTCCCCCGTGGGCCACAGGTCCAGATGTCACTTAGGACGTCGGGCCGTGGACCCGCCCGGGGAGGGGTTCCAGCAGCTTCCCCTAAAGTGTAAGGATCCAGGTACATTTAAAATTCCCTACAAAATCATTGATACTAGATTTGAAAAAGCAATGTTAGATTTGAGAGCTTCAATTAATGTCATGTCATATTATACTTACACTTTACTGAAATTGGGATCATTGAAGGAAACATGAGTTATAATTCAATTGGTTGATAAATCTAATGTTTATCCTGAAGGGATTGTAGAGGATGTCTTAGTGCATGTTAACGAATTGATTTTCTTGACTTATATGTGTTGAACATAGAGGGAGAACCTTCGTCTGATTTTGTACCTATCCTTCTGGTTCGACCGTTTTTGAAGACATCAATGATAAAAATTGACGTGGATATAGGAACATTGACTATGGAGTTTGATGTTGAAATTGTTCGCTTTTAATATTTTTGAGGCTATGAGGTACCCCAGTGATATTCATTCTATTTTATCAATTGATGTCGTTGATTGTTTGTTTTAAGAAGTTTTGACATGGATGGAAAAGATGGGTTAGAAGTCATTCTTTGCATGAGTTTAAAGGAAAACACTTTACAAAATTCTAACTTATTCACTGTTGATGAGATGAAAGAAATTGTGTTAGCATTGCAATCACTGCAATCGATGCCAAAAAGGTATATGTTTCCAAGTATTGAATTGCCAATATCTCATACAAAGTCTCTACCTTCGGTTGTCCAGGCACCTATAATTGAACTAAAGTAATTACCGAAGTACTTGAAATATGTGTTTTTGGGAGAAGGAGAAACACTTCCAGTAATCATAGCAAGGAACTCAACCAAGCTTCAAAAGGAAAGCTCATTTGAGTGCTTAAAGACCACATCACAATTATAGGATGGACCATAGCTGACATTAAGGGTATTAGCCCTTCGATATGTATGCACCAAATTCTTTTGGAAGAAGGATCCAAACCATCAAGAGAATCACAAAGAAGATCGAACCCTCCGATGATGGAAGTGGTAAAGACAGAGATCTTGAAGTTGCTTGATGTTGGTATAAACTATCCAATTTCGGATAGTAAATGGGTGAGTCCAGTCCAAGTAATACTGAAGAAAACTAGAATTACAGTGGTGAAAATGAGAATAATGAGTTTTTCCCTAAAAGAATTCAAAATGGATGGTGAATATGCATCGATTATAGGAAGTTAAATGCTACTACACGCAAGGATCACTTTCCACTCCCATTCTTCAATCAAATGCTATAACGACTTGTGGGATGATCTCACTACTATTTTCTTAATGGTTATTCAGGATATAACAAAATCATGATAGCTCTGGAGGATCAGGAGAAAACAACCTTCACATGCTTATTTGGTACGTTTGCCAATAGAAGGATGTCGTTTGGACTTTGCAATGCCCTAGCCACCTTTCAAAGATGTATGGTAAGTATTTTCTCTGAATATGTTAAATAGATTATTGAAGTCTTTATGGATGATTCTACTATGTATGGGGATTCATTTGATGCGTGCTTGGATAATTTAAATTTTGTACTTGAACGTTGAGTCGAAACTAATCTTGTTCTCAATTCTGAAAATTTTCTTTTTATGGTCGAACAAAGAATAGTTTTGGGACATGTAATCTCACTTAGAGGAATTGAGGTCAATAAAGCTAACATAGAAACTATGTAAAACTTACCTTACCTTAAAAATATGCAGGAAGTTCTTTCTTTTCTTAGACATGTAGGTTTTTATAGCAGGTTTATCAAGACTTCAGCAAGATCTCAATAAGTATATGTCATTTGTTACAAAAGGACTTGCCATTTGAGTTTGATAAGGGATGCAAGCAAGCATTTGACAAGTTGAAAGAACTTTTGACTTCAGCACCAATCATTTAACCACTTAACTGGAGCCAACCATTTGAGATAAAGTATGATGCAAGCAAGTTTGCTGTTGGTGTTGTCCTTAGGCAAAAATATGGCGAGATGACTCATGCCATATACTACACCTCCTGCGTATTCAGTCTAGCACAATGCAACTACTCTACAAAAGAAAAGGAACTTTGAGCTATTGTGTTTGCCTTAAATAGATTTAGACCTTACTTACTCGGTTTTAAAATGGTTGTATATTCTGATCATGCAATATTAAGGTGTCTTTTCTCAAAGAAGGAAGCAAAACCAAGGCTCATTAGATGGATTCTCTTGCTCCAAGAGTTCAATTTAGAGATCAATGATAAGAAAGGTGTGGAGAATTTAGCTGCAGACCACTTAAGCCGAGTTGTGAAGGAAGAGGATTTAGTATCATTGCAAAAGTTGTTTCCATATGAGCAATTACTAACAGTTCAAGGCAAGGTTCCATGGTATGTTGATATTGTAAACTATATAATGAACCCTGAGATACCTAATGATTTGAGTAAAGCTCAATGGAATAGAATAAAGCGTGAATCAAAATATTACATTTGGGATATCAAAGTGTTGTTCAGACTAAATGATTAGGAGATGTGTGCCTGAACAGGAATATGAATTGATTTTGAAATTTCGTCATTCTTATGCTTGTGATGGCCATTTTGGGCCTAATACAACTGCTAGAAAAAATACTTGAATGAGGTTTTTATTGACCAAATATATTTCACGATTCCTATATGTTCTACTAAACATGTGAATAATGCTTGAAACAAAGTAATTTATCCCTTAAAGATCAAATGCCTTTATCTCCAATTCTTGCATGTGAAATTTTTGATGTATGGGGCATCGATTTTATAGGATCATTTCCTTCTTCTTTTGGTTTTGTTTACATTTTGTTGGCTATGGGTTATGTTCCTAAATGGTTGGAAGTCAAAGCCACTAGGACTGGCGATTGTAAAGTTATTGCAGAATTTGTCAAGTTTAACATTTTTGCTAAGTTTGGAACACCGCGATCATTGATTAGTGACAGGGTACTCAGTTTTGCAACTAATTGGTGAGAAATCTTTTAAAGAAGTAACATGTCACTCATAAGGTGTCTACAAACTATCATCTATAGATGAACAGGCAAGCTAAGGTGTCAAATAGAGAAATCATGTCCATCCTTGAGAAAATGGTGAGCCCAAATCGTAAAGATTAGAATCAAAGACTTAATGATGCTCTTTGGGCATATAGAACTGAATATAGGACACCAATTGGCATGTCTCCATTTTGACTAATTTATAGAAAGTCATGTCATCTTCTAGTTGAAATTGAGCACAAGCCTTTTGGGCCATTAAGCAATGCAATATGAAGATGGACATGGCAGGTGAACAACAAAAACTACAACTACAAGAATTGTAAGAGCTTAGGCTTGAATCTTATGAGAATGCAGAAATTTATAAGGAAAAGATGAAACAATTTCATGATAAGATGATTGCTAGGAGGAATTTTGTGGTTAGATAAAAGTTCTTCTCTACCATTCACAAGTTAAGCTTTTCCCAGGTAAATTATGTTCCCATTGGATTGGACCTTTTGTTGTTACTAATTTATTTTCACATAGTGCAGTTGAAATTGAAAGCTTGCCGACAAACAAGAAATTCAAAGTTAATGGTCATTGACTGAAACCCTTTTATGAAGGTTTCAAAGTGGAGGATGCAGAAGTGATAGGGTCAAAAAAACCCTCATTATGAAGATTGAGCAATGTGGAGTCAAGCCAACGATAGTAAATAAAGGCGCTGCTTAGGAGGTAACCCAAGGGAGGTTGATTTTTGTCTTTTTAAATTTTCGCATTTGTCATTTTTCCTTAAATACTACATTTCTTGCTTTGATGTTACGTTGAGCAAAATGTAAGTTTTAAGTGCGAGGGTGGGAATTTAGTTTGATATTAGATTTTATGCATATTTTTTAGCTTAATTGTTGCTTATATGGCTTCTTAAGTAGTTTTTAAAGTCAAACAAACAAAATAAAAAAATTCTCATTTTCTATTGCTTTTAGGACTATATAATGATAATTAGAGTGTAAATTGACTAGAAAAATCCATGACAACTTTAGCATGTACTTTTACTCTTGTGATTAGTTAATGTGCATTATCTTTAGAAGAGTGGTGATTAGTGGTAGACAAAAGCCAATGAGACTTTGAGCCTTATTAGACTGACACATCCATATCAATCTCATTGTCTTTTATTATATATGACCTTCATGACATGTACATCCTAGTTTTGCTTTGATTTTCTATTCAAAACTACATTTTCTATTGCTTTTAGGACTATATAATGATAATTAGAGTGTAAATTGACTAGAAAAATCCATGACAACTTTAGCATGTACTTTTACTCTTGTGATTAGTTAATGTGCATTATCTTTAGAAGAGTGGTGATTAGTGGTAGACAAAAGCCAATGAGACTTTGAGCCTTATTAGACTGACACATCCATATCAATCTCATTGTCTTTTATTATATATGACCTTCATGACATGTACATCCTAGTTTTGCTTTGATTTTCTATTCAAAACTACATTTTTATCAATTGCGTTATCATGAAAAAGATTTGGCATTCTTTGTTGTTTAAGAGCTACGTTAGCCAAATAGCCTACCCATTTATATGAATCTTCCTTTATTAACCTTTTGAGCTTTATTAACCTTTCTTTTTGTGCTAACCACATTACATGCCTTAAACTGGACCAAATGTCATACCCAAGTCTTAAAGCTAGTGGAGCATTTTTTGATTATTGATGATTGTGATTGTATAAAAGACTAAGTATGGGGGTGTAAAAACATATGGGTTAGTTATATTTGTCAAATTTCATGTTATGAAATTCCTATGTTGATGTAACTTCTTTCAATGGTTATATAAGAAATATATAATAATAAAAAAAGAAAAAAATTTACATAAAAGTATCTAGGAGGAAATGCATATGTTTTCAAAAGATGTTTAGGATTAGTGTCTCCTCCTAAAGTTTTATTAAATGGATAATTTGAATATGATGCATAAAAGGTAGATGCGGCTTTGAAGGATTACTCTTTGTAAGTTTCAATATATTGTCATCAATTGTATGAGTGATTCCTTCTGGTTGGTTATCCTTCATATGGTTTATGTGTGAGAGCTAAATTTGAGCTGTGAAATATAATTATTGCATTCATCATAGCTGATGGTACCCATTTCTAAATGAATGTTAGATTGTGCGCTTAATATCTCATTGAATGTTACTTTTGTTTCATTGGCTTGATGACTTTTAGCTACATTACCCAAAATACATCTCACCTTATCTTTGCCCATATTACAACCTTAGAAAAGTCTTTTGATTCATGATTATGCATGTGACTCTTAGTGGTGGAGAAATGAAAGGATATGCAAAGTTGTGGAATGTTATGATCATGGATGGTATTTGAGTGTACCCATAGATCAATCTTATTTAAACACATTTTGTTCAAGTCTACCGCTAGATTGCTTAGTTTCTAAGGGGGATGAATGTTGATTAATCAAGAATAGAAGCGTTGTATCTTGAATTCATGCTATGGTTTTTGAAAGTTATTCTTCTTTGCTTATGACTATCTATTCTTGGGAAATATGAAAAATGAGTAATTATTTTGATTTGTGACTTTAATTTTAAAGATTTACCTGAGGACAGTCAAGAGCTAAGTGTGGAAGAACTTGATATGTGCTTAAGTGTTGATACATTTAATCCATTACACTTAGTGATTAATGCCTTAAAATTCTTATGACACTCACTTTAGCTCATATTTGATCTTAGGTATATTTCGAAAGTGAAGAAGCTAAAGTGATCCGAAATCATACTCACCGAGCCATCTTCTCAATGTTCATATTTTATTGTCCTCATGGAACAAGAAGAAGAAGAAGATTAAAAGAAGAAGAGACAAAATAAAGCATAAAAGTGAAGAACCAAGCTTTGAAGAACTCACGACCAAGTTGGTGAAATGTAACAACCATGAGTAGTCTCACGGCTGTGACACCAGCTGCACGGACGTAAGAGTGACTGCACAGACGAGAGACCATTCTCACATCCATACAAGAATGTCTGATGTGTATGAGACACCACTCACCCCTGTGAGACAGTAGTCACGGTAGTGGGAAGGCAAACTGTCTATGTTAAAATGTTGAGCAAGTTTTAATTTTACAAAACCCTCAATCTTTTCCAAGAGCACGAGTCGTAGCATAGTGTATGAGGTATCGATCCCACGAGGAATTAGTGAACTAATCGAATCCTAATTTTTTTTAGGCCCAAAAGTGTAATTAAAATGAAAATAAAAACTAACAGAAAAGTAAACAATCGAGTATGAGTGCAAGAAATCAAATTTGAGCACCGCCAAGTGATAATTGAACAAAGAAGATTAACAAGTTATGAGAAAAAAGATTTATCCTATCATCAATGCTAACTTAGTAACTTTTATAATAATACGGTGTCGATTCTAGACTTTTGAGGGGTGGATAAGTCTCCCTTGAGTTGTAATCACCAAGCCCTAAATCATCAACCCTAATTAAATTGAGTTACCAAACGTGTAATCTCTCGGTTAATAAAACAACCCTTAACCTAATTAGTCCTTAAGCATTCCAATAAACAATCAGGTCCTCAAATGAGAGCTCTCTCCACATAATTACTAATTTGATTATTTGTGTGGTCTATTAGATTGTTTAACTCTCATTAACCATCCTAATCATTTTGCATTTGGTTCACTCTCTCGATTTATTGCTGCAGCATGCAATTACAACAAATAATCACAACACCCAACAACATTAACAACAAAGATAACTAGATTACCATTGAATTAAGTGCAAATCCCTAAAAGAAGTTAAAACATCCTTAACCCAAGATTCATCATCATCAATTCCATTTTATACATCAAACGAACAAAGTAAAAGATAAAAAGAATAAAAGATAACTTAGAGGATTGGAGGTTGAAGCAACTGAAGCTCCATTTGCTTCTTTCTCTTCTTCTCTCTATTCCTTCTTCCTCTTCCTTAGTTTTCTTTCACAATGGCAAATGAAGGCTTCCTTTAACTAGGCCTAACTAAAATATCCCATAAAAAATTAAGTTCGGGAGACCAGTCCGTGTCTATCCTCTCCTCTTAAATGGTCTTCTATCCCTAGGCCATGATTGTAGCTTGCTGAAAGGTTCTCTTTCTTGGGCCACGATCATGGCCTTGGGTCCTCCTCTGGGCTTTCTCTAAATCTTCTCCATTCTTTGATATCTGATCTCAAATACTAGTAAATACATCAAGGCACTTCAAACAAAATTAAAGGTCAATAGTATGCTCTAAAACCAACTAACACAATTCTAAACCTAAACATGCATGAATCAATTAATTAACAACTAAAAACATACTAAAATGCCTACTAAAACATCATGCAACCTATGACTATCAACATCCCCACACTTGAACTTTTCCTTTTCCTCAAGCAAAAACAAAACATAAACACTCTAAACAATAACACACACATATGCAATAATGGTACAATGATAATGAACTTCACGAAACAAATTTAACTACAAACACAATCCTTCTAGTTGTTCTAACTTATTAACCTATGAAATCTATGCTTAAGTGCTTCGAACTAAATATACATACTAATAAGGAATTAATGTCAAATTCATTCACTCCTATCGCTCACATACACACATTGATAATTAGTTAGTCAAACAAAATTGTAACTATCCTTAAGTAGCTTTTCATGAGAAGTCATGCTATTCACAAAAACAATAGGATTTATCAAACAACGCACTATTTTCATTAATTTTCATTAGCATGAACCTAGCCTTTCGACGTGAAGGCAAAAATTTGTGATGAATGTCCTCCGATTACTCAACTAGGTAATGTTTTTATTATACAACTTGGCTTGAATGCCATTATAGCCTTTTGATGTGAAGGCAAACATTTGTGATGAGTGTCCCCTGGTTACTTAGCTATATCACATTTTCAATTGGCTACTAGCTCTATTTATAACCTGATTTGTTTCAAAAAGGATTAATAGAATAGTTATTTGTTTAAGAAATACACACTTGATATATTTTATTTCTTTCTTACCTTATTTCTTTAACTAATTATTCTCATAAAAAGATACTAACGATGCTACTTAGTTAATTGATCTAAAATTATAAATAAATGTGTCAAATTCCTAGGGTGAACGAACTAACATCATATCCTAATTAACAAGCATATTTAACCAAAGCAACCTAGGGCACTAATTTCACAAGCTAATAAATTTTAGCAACCTAAAAGACTATGTTCAAAGCAAAATCGATTCCATTAAGTCCTAGCCATTGACACATTCACATGAGTCACATCATGAAAACCTAAACAAGACTTAATATACAGCATGAAAAATTCACACTCGAACTAAAAACATACAATGCACCCTCCCCACACTTGGACAACACTTTTTCCTCATTATGAGAAGAACAAATAACGCTTAAGGTGGGAATAAAACAAAATGACAGAAAAACATAAAAATAAAATAAAATAAAAAGACAAGGGTTAGAACTTAAGAACCAGTCATGGCGATTGAGGTGGTGATGGCATTGGAGTTGGAAGCTAACCACACTTGATGCCCATGATTGCTACCTTATCTTATAATTGCTTTAATGTAATAAGAGAGTTAGCAATCCAAATCATTCCAAATCATTAAAACTTATTTTTAGAATTTTAAACAAATCTAACCACACAACAATTTCAATCTAACTACCAAACATGCTAATTTATTGTCATTAGGTTGACCTTGCATCCTTCAAAACTCAACTAGGATCAATTATGAGTGGCTTGCTTCCACTTGTGTTGCCCAATTTCAGCTTTATAGCTTGTAACTAAGCTAAAAATTGTAAGATAGTCAGAAGGAAAATGTTAATAAAATTAAGGAAACCAATTAAGTTGAGTAATGTCCTTTTTACTAACAAATTGTTAATAAAATAGGGAATAATAAAACTTCTTGAATCTTATATTGAATCTAGCAGTTTTCCCTATATGAGGGCGAGGTGTTTTTATTCATTATGAGTTACCCCCATCTCGTCTTCTTCTTTCACTTCATGAATAGAGACTTTCATATCCTCTTCAACCTCTATGTCCTGTATCCTCTTTTCTTCATTCTCTTGTTCTTCAGCTTCTGGAATAGAGAGTTCCTTATATGCTTCAAGCTCTATGTCTATTGTCATTTTTTCTTCTTCCTCTTGATCCTTTAAAGATTTGACTTCGTCAATTCGCATGAATGAGCTACCCTTCTTCAGATTCTTTAATACCTTATTCATGTTGAATTTATTCATCTCCAATCTGAAGGATGAGGTTGTCTTTATGGACATATACCAAAGCTTTTTCGGTGGTCAAAAATGGCATACCAAGAATTAGCGAACATTTTTTATCCATTTTAAAATCTAGCATGAGAAAATCCTCAGAAATGTTAAACTTGTCTACTTTTACAGGTACATTCTCCACCACACCAAATGGTTTCTTTATCAACTAATCTTCCAAATTAATATGTATAGATGTTGGCTTCACATCTTTTAGCCCCAGTTTCCTAAAAATTGAAAAAGGTATAAGATTTATATTTATGCCTAAGTCACATAAACATTTTGAAATCTTTAAATTACCAACTACACAGGGTATTGTAAAGCTCCATAGATCTATCAACTATGAATGCATATGGTTAGTAATTAAGGAGCTGGAGGTTTTTGTCATGACTACCGTTTGATTATCATCCCAAGTTCGC
Source organism: Erythroxylum coriaceum (assembly GCA_026874005.2). Taxonomy (NCBI): domain Eukaryota; kingdom Viridiplantae; phylum Streptophyta; class Magnoliopsida; order Malpighiales; family Erythroxylaceae; genus Erythroxylum; species Erythroxylum coriaceum. Next base: position 640 of record JANQAP020031211.1, on the reverse strand, counting down.
TTGGCAAAAAACATGTCCTTAAGGAACTTCACGTACTTAGGCCTCCATTTCAACACTTCCACAAAAGACAAGTAAATTTTCCATTTCTTTAGCTTTTCCACGAAATTTACAAACGGTATATCTAATTCATTCTTCTGAAGTCTTTATGGGAATGGGTATTTTTGGTGTGTAAGGTGGAGGAGAAATGTATAGAGGGTCCTTATTCTTGTCTTCACCTTTTTTTTCTTCTCTTGGTCTTTTACAATGTGGGTTTTACCTTGTCTTTCTACCAGTTCTTCTAGCTCTTTCTCACTCTTAAGTGTGATAGCCTTATATTGCTGGAACCCCTCCCTGGCGGGCCACGGGCCCGACGTCCTACGTGACATCTGGACGCTTGTCCCACGAGGGAGGAATTCCCCACCAGGTCAAACTTAAAAACAAGACAAACTCATTTAATTTACCTCCGATCAAATCAGAGATAAATCATAAGAAAATTCAATAAGTGTTGACCCCGGGAAAAATGTGTGGTGGGATCGTAAAATAAGCATAGACATTAAAATAAGTCAATCAAGAACAAAAATTTTAGAAAAATATTTAATACACAATTTAATAGATAACAATGATTTAATTAAAATAGCTAATAATGACTTTCAAATAATTT
>JANQAP020031202.1:0-25833 GCA_026874005.2 Erythroxylum coriaceum | reverse complement strand
TCCTAATCTGTAACACTCCTCCCAAGTTGGGGCGTAGATATTAATCATGTCCAACTTATTATAAATATAATTGACTCAAGTACCATTTAGGGCTTTTGTGAAAATGTCTATGAGTTGTTCTCCAATTTTGACATATCCTGTAGAAATCAAATTTGTGCTATACTTTTTCATGAATGGAGTGGTAGTCAATTTCACTATGTTTAATTCTTTTGTGAAACACTTAATTAGAAGAAATATGTAGAGCAACGTGATTATCACACTATAATTTTGTTGGTATTGAGGCTTTAAAACCAATTTCAGATAATAGTTTGTATATTCAAAGTATCTTGCACGTTGCCTATACCAATTTCAGATTCTGCACTGAATCTAGATACAATATTTTACTTCTCACTTTTCATGAGACCAAATTTCCTCCAATAAAGACACAATAGCTAATCGTAGAGTTCTGATCAATCATAGAACCTACCTAATTAACATTTGAAAAACATTAAATGTGAGTATGTCCATAATTTTCATACAGTATCCATCATCCAGGAGCTCCCTTTAGGTAACATAGGATTTGTTCTAAGGCCACCCAATGAAATGATGAATAGTTAGAGAAGACATGAGTTGACTTACAACATTGATAGAATATGCAATATCAAGGCAAGTTATGTAAGATAGTTCAATTTTCCAACCAATCTTCTATATTTTTCAAGGTCTTCAAGCAAGTCTTCATCCTTAGTGAGTTGTAAATTAGGGGGCATTTGGGTACTGCTGAATGACTTAGCTCCCACATTTTTCGTCTTAGTTAATAAATCAAGTACATATTTTCTTTGGGACGGGAAAATACTTTTCTTTCTTCTTGTTACTTCTACTCCTAGGAAATATTGTAGACATCCTAGATCTTTTGTGTGAAACAACTGACTGTGAAGAAAGGATTTTAATGATAAGATGCCCGTAGGGTCAATTCCAGTAATGACGATATCATCCTATTAGGCGGTGTGAACATATTTTACGAATATGTAAATATTAGTGGATGGTATCTTTAGGAGATATTGTTCTGTAACTTTATTTGGCAAGTTGAAAATTCGAAACTGTGTATATATTAGTTAATGTGAATAATGAGCGGACAAAATTCCTCACAAAGCCTTCTTGGACAAAGACTTGATAATGTCGCTGAGACAAGTTTATTAGGAGCAAAACCTGTTGGGTTTCCTAATGAGCAGAATCATAAATTGGCACTTGTTAATGGGGTCTTGTTTAAAAATCTCGATCAATATCGACATTTGGTGGGTCGTTTGATTTATCTTATTATCGTTCATCTTGAACTGAGCTATTGTGTGCATATACTAGCACAATTCATACGGTAGCCTCGTGAGGAACATTGGGACGTTGCCTTGCGTGTTGTTTGCTTTTTGGAAGGCAACTCATGACAGGGCATTCTTTTGTAGGCATACAGTGATTTTCAATTATATGTGTACTGTGATTCAGATTGGGCAAGTTGTCCATTAAGTCGTTCTTTGATAGGTTACTATGTGATTTTGGGTCATTCGCCCAGCACTTGGAAAACGAAGAAATAGAAGGTTGTGTCCTAGTCGTCAGCTGAAGTAGAATATCGCTCCATGGGTACTTCCACTTGTGAGCATACTTGGCTCAAGGCATTATTATGACCTTTACATGTGGAGCATTCGCAACCTATTTGTTTATATTGTGATAACAAGGTTGCACTATATATCGCCTCTCACCCAATCTTTCATGAATATACTAAACATGTAGAGTTTGATTGCCATTTTGTGTGAGATCAGATTCAAGCAAGTAACATTGTTATGGAGCATGTTCGGAAGTATAATGAATTAATTGATATATTTACCAAAGCATTAGGCAAGCAGCAATTCGTGTATCTACTTTGCAAGTTGGGCATTCCAGATCTCCATGCTCTAACTTGACGGGGAGTATTAAGTAGTGTGTACATATTTTAGGAGTATGTAAATATTAGTAGATAGTATCTTTAGGAGATATCGTTTTAAAACTTTATTTGGCAAGCTAAAATTTGTAACTATGTATATACTGCGTTTAACGTGAACAATGCAGTAGGACAAAAATTCCTCACAAAACCTTCGCATCCACGTACATAAGAAGGAGAATAATCCTAGATTTAGATTCTTTATAGAAGATTGAGTGATCAGATTTATTCTTATCATTTCCAGACATTTCTGTGGCTTAACTAAAATTTTCAAGCCAGACACATGGACTCAATTTCAAACCATACAGCGATTTGCAAAGACGACAAACTTCTCCATACTCTCCTTGAACAACAAACCTGGGTCGTTCTCCATGTACACTTCCTTCTGAAGGTCATCATGTAAGAAGGTATTTTTGATATCTAACCGATGTAGAGGCTAATTAAAGGTAGTTGCCACAAAAATGAATAGCCGAATAAATGTTACTTTAGCAATAGGCGAGAAAGTATCAAAATAATCCATACCATAAGTCTAAGCATAGCCTTTTGTGACAAATCATGCTTTAAGTCAGGCCGTTGATCCATTACAATTGACTTTGAATGGACAAATCCATTTACATTCAATGGACTTCTTTCCAACAGGTAAGTTTACTAAATTCCACATAACATTACATCTAAAGCATTCATCATAAAATTGTGCCAACTAGGATGAGATAAAGCTTTATGAACACTTTTCGGGAGAGACAGTGGAATCAAGTGAAACAAGAAAAGAACATGAAGAGGAAGATAAATAATCTTAAGAAACAAAAGAGGAAGATAAATCCTAGCAGTCATATATAACTACGTAATTCTAAATCACTTTCCTTTTCTTTCGTGTCATGGTATTAGAGTCCTAGAGTTTCTTATCTTGAAATTCTTCTTTGAGTGGCCTTCATTGCTGCGGTTTTTTTGGGATTTCATTCTTCTGTTTTCTTCTTGTGCCTAATATGCCTGCATTCAAAATTATCATTCCAAAATAAATGAAGGTTCACTTCACATAAAAGAGTTCTTAATAGTTAGTAGATTGAGAAATTGAAAAGTTCATTGAGATGTCTTGGGTAGTCCTACAGAACTAGTTCTTTGGCTGTGTCAAGTACACATTTATTTATTTTTTGCATGAACATGTATTATGACAATACTTGGATAATTGAATTTGATGTCATAGACCATATGACTCACTCCTCACATTTATTTTATACATATACTCCATGCCCTAATAATAGGAAAATTGTGGTGGCCAATGGTTTGTTAGCTACTATTGCAGGAGTAAGGGATGTATATGTTTCACCTTCTCTCTGTCTACTTTTCCCCCATGCAGTTACTGCACTTCTAAAAGATCTTTTATACTGTACCCTAGCCTAAAGTTAGTTCTATAAATGAATGGCAACAAGAAAAATAAATGCAATAGCTAAATGATAGTGTTCAATATTGATCAGCCAGAGACTTTTGGTTTTAATTTTCAGGTTGGAAAGCTGTCAAACAGGCTGTTTTACTTGTCAATCCCTCCAAATATTTTCGTTGATGTGGTGAGATGTGCAAGCCTTAGAGCATCTTCAACGAAAGGGTGGACTAGGGTCATTGTTGAAAAGCCGTTTGGTCGTGACTTGGAGTCATCTCGTCAGTTAACCAGATGTTTAAAGCACTATCTAGCTGAAGATCAAATATTCAGGTCCTTTCTGCTTTATTGCTATTTGATAAGAAATAGGATCAAAATTTAGGAGAAAGTCTGATCGTGTGAGATTTCATTTAGGATTGATCATTACTTAGGCAAGGAGCTAGTTGAGAATCTGTCAGTGCTTCGTTTCTCCAATCTTGTTTTTGGGCCCCTGTGGTCAAGAAATTACATTCGCAGTGTGCAGCTGATATTTTCTGAAGATTTTGGAACGGAAGGCCGTGGAGGGTGAGATACATATATTATCTCATGATGCTAAGTTCAGAAGAAATTATTATTTTCTCAATGACACAACTGATAAACCGAATTTGCTTATATGTTCAGATATTTTGACAACTATGGCATTATAAGAGACATAATGCAAAATCATCTGCTGCAAATACTGACGCTTTTTGCAATGGAGACACCTGTTAGCTTGGATGCTGAGGACATCAGGAATGAGAAGGTATCCTTTTCTGACCAATCTTCATGGTTTGTTGACAAATGATGTCATAGAGTAGAATGTCCTTGATCCAGGTAAAGGTTCTAAGGTCAATGAAACAACTGGAACTTGAAAATGTAATTGTTGGCCAATACAAGGGCCACAGCAAGGGTGGTAAATCATTCCCTGGTTATACAGATGATCAAACAGTTCCAAAGGATAGTCTCACGCCAACATTTGCTGCAGCAGCACTTTTTATTAATAATCCCAGATGGGACGGGGTGCCTTTTCTGATGAAAGCAGGCAAAGCTCTTCATACTAGGCGGTAAGTATAATTTCTATTTTTCCTGGAGGACGCTCCCTCTATCTGCAGTCTGCATTTTCCTTCTTACTTTGCAAATTGTAGGGGCAATTAATTCTATGACCTGAAAGTATTTGTGTGAAAATTCAGAGCAGAGATCAGGGTGCAGTTCAGACATGTCCCTGGCAACTTATACAGGAAGAATTTTGGAACTGATTTGGACAAGGCTACAAATGAGCTTGTACTTCGTGTACAACCCGATGAAGCTATATATCTGAAGATCAACAACAAAGTTCCTGGTCTTGGAATGAGACTAGATCGCAGTGAGCTTAATTTACTTTATCGAGCAAGGTATGATAATAATGCAGTCATTTCTTTTATAGAGCTAGTATTAACAATTCAGTTGCATGGGCTAACATAAAGTGGTAGTTTATAATTATTATCATCCAAGATTTTCATTCCAACCCGGTGCATCACATTCATCATATTGTCTTGGAGTCTCGAAAAAAGAAACTTAGTTTGACATCTTCACTCACAAGGAGATAGCCACTGGTGAGGGACAGACATTGTTAGATCATTTTGTTCTTCTGATTTCTTGGAAGTGAATCATAGCTAGACATTTGAATGGCCGGTGAAATGTATCTTTTTAGATCACATTTACTGCAGAAGCTGGATATTGAAATCCGGAGTGACTACTAAGTTACAGAGCAGATATAAAATCCCTTTTTGATTAATTTTGCTACACTTCAATGTGAAGATATCCGAGAGAAATACCAGATGCCTATGAGAGGCTACTTTTAGATGCAATAGAAGGAGAGCGAAGATTATTCATCAGGAGCGATGAGCTTGATGCTGCCTGGGCATTATTCACACCATTGTTAGAAGAACTTGAAGAGAAGAAGATTGTACCAGAGCTCTATCCCTACGGTAGCAGAGGCCCAGTTGGAGCACATTATCTTGCTGCAAAGCACAATGTAAGATGGGGAGATCTCACTGATGACTCGTGAATGAGAGTAGAACTTCATTTGATAGTTCCAATTGTGTGGTGCGCTTAGCCCTAGAAACGTGTTCTTATAAATGCTTGACTGGTTATGTTAATTGCGGATTCTCGCAAAACAATGATTAAGGTTGATTCAATTCCGGGAGCAAGTTGCCGACTGTAACTTTTATATTTTCCAGTTTCTCCATCAATTTCATGGAAGGATATGTACACGAGTAGAATAATACCGTTAGCCCAAAGATACTTTTTTTAAGACGTAGCTGAATGGGATTTAGTTCGGTAAGGTTAATTTATGCGCCAATGGTCCTATCCTCTCAATGATTTCAGAAGGATTAATGTACCTAGGGTTTAACTTGTCATTCTTTCCGAATCTCAATATTTCTCACTAAGGTGAGATTCTCAGAAACACTTTATTTCCTACACTGTGTTTCATATTCCTGCAGTACCGATTCACATAGCTCGTATGTCCATCATAAGCTGCTTTTATTCTATTTCGGATCAGTTTTATCTAATCTACAGTATTTTGTATCAACTCTGGGTCTTCTACCATTCTCAAACTTTTTTCGTCCTAATACAGAGGCGATCGATATTTTTTACCATATAAGCCTCATAAGATGCCATTCCGATACTACTGTAATAGTGGTTGTTATAAGTAAACTCAATCAAGGCTATATACTGATCTCATACTCCTTGAAACTCCAATGTACACGCTTTAAGCATATCCTCAACAGTCTTAATTGTCCTCTCACTATGTCCATTTGTTTGAGAATGAAATGCAGTACTGAAGTTTAACTTCGTACTCATAGCTGACTGTAGACTTTTCAAAAGTTTCGAAGTAAATCTGGGATCCTTGTCTAATACAATGGACACTGGAATCTCATGTAGTCTAACCACCTCATCTTACATACCTTCGAGTCAACTGGTCTAGTGAGCTAGTCTCTCTCACTGATAAGAAATGGGTCGACTTAGTCAATCGGTCCACCACAACCCATATAGCGTCGTGTTTCCAAAGAGTCTTTGGCAATCCCATTATGAAATCTATGGTAATTCGTTCCCATTTTCACTCTAGAATAGGTAACGAATGAAGCTTTCCAATTAGAGCCTGATGTTCAGCCTTAATCTACTAACAAGTTAAGCACTTAACTACATATTCAGCTACTTGCATCTTCATTCCTAACCATTAGAAGTGATACTTTAGCGTATTATACATTTTTGTAGTACCAGGATGCATAGCATAAGCTGCTACGTGCACCTTCTCTAGAATTTCTCTCCTCAGATTATCAATGTCAGGCACACACAACCTCTGTTTTAGCCACAATGGTTCATTCTTCAACTCAAACTCAGAATGTAGATTCATTTTCAACTTCTCTATAAGCTTTACCATTTCAGGATCTTTATTATGTACCTTTCTAATTCTGTCATACAACATCGGCCTTAATCTTAGTGTAGAAATCAATGATTCATTTTGCTCTGGATTTAATTATACATTCAAAGCTCTCAATTGAACCATACTCGGTAACCTCGATAACTGAATATGAGCTACACTGCTATTTGACTTCCTACTCAATGCACCTGCTACCACATCAGCTTTTCCCGGATGGTACTCAATCGTAGAGTCATAATCCTTTAACAACTCTATCCATCTCCTCTGTCTCATATTCAACTCATTCTAGCTTAGCAGATACCTCAAGCTCTTATGATCAGTGTATATCTGGAATGTCTCTCCATATAAATAATGTCTTCATATCTTTAGAGCAAAAATCACTACTGCAAACTCTAAATCATGTACCTGATAGTTTATCTTATGAGACCTTAATTGTCTCGATGTATAGGCTATCATCTTGCCATACTGCATCAACACACACTCAAACCCTGATGCGAAGCATCACTGTATATTACACAGCCGCCAGTTCCTGATGGAATAGTCAACACCGACGTTGTAGTCAATTGATGTTTCAGTTCCCCAAAGCTTTTCTAACAATCTTCATTCCATCTGAAAACCACATTCTTCCTCAGAAGTTTAGTCAGAGGGGCTGAGATCAATGAGAACCCTCGACAAATTTTCAATAATATCTAGCTAATCCTAAGAAACTCCGGATTTCTGATAAATTCTTTGGAGCCTCTCATTTCATTACTACCTCTATCTTCTTTGGATCCACTTGAATACCTTGCCCATTTATTATATGACTCAGAAACAGTACTTGACTAAGCTAAAACTTACATTTATTGAATTTGGCATAAAGTTGTTTCTCCTTCATAATCTGTAAGATTACTCTCAAGTGCTCAATATGCTCTTCTCTGCTCTTTGAGTACACTAAGATGTTATCAATGAACACAATTACAAAACAATCTAGGAAGGGCTGAAACACTTTATTTATCAATGTCATAAATGCAGCTGGGGCATTAGTCAACTCAAACGATATTACTAAGAACTCATAATGCCCATACCGCCTTCTGAATGCACTTTTCGACACATCAGCCTCTGTTATTTTCATCTGATAGTACCCAGACCTTAAGTCCAATTTAGTGAACACTTGAGCTCCCTAAAACTGATCAAACAAATAGTCGATTCTAGGCAACAGGTATTTGTTCTTCACTGTTACCTGATTCAGTTGCCTATAATCGATGCACTTTCCATCCTTCTTTTTTACAAATAAGATTGGAGCTCCCCAGGGTAAAACACTAGGTCTAATGAAACCCTTTTCCAGCAACTCTTGTAACTGAACCTTCAACTCCTTCAGCTCCACAATTGCCACCCTATATGGAGGAATGGATATAGGAGCAACACTTGGAACCAGATTGATCATGAACTTTGTTTCCCGATCTGGAGGTAAGCCAGATAGCTCAGCGGGAAACACATCCAAGAATTCCCTAACCACAGGAATGTCCTCACATTTGCTCAGTTTGAGTATTGATGACGTGAGCCAAATAAGCCTCACGTCTCCCTTGCATTAACCTCAAGGCACTCATGAATGAAATCATCTGACTGGTACTGCTTGACTAATACCTCTGAACACTGCCCTTGACTGATTAGGATATTCTAATATTACGTCCATTGTATAGCAATTCATGATGGCCCTATGAGTAGTGAGTCAATCCACACCTAGGATAACATCTATTTCCTTTAACTGTAACATAATCAAGTCTGTCTCTAACTCTGCCTGTTCAATTCGAATCAGACACCTCTTGTAGACTTCTCTTACTATGGTAGTATTACCTATTGATGTACTCACCTTTAATCCATATCTCAATAGCTCTCTACCACAATGTAATCTAGATGCCAAACGCGGTGCGATAAAGAAACGCGTAGATCTAGGATTTAGCAATGAAAAAGCCTCAAAAGTAAATATAAGTAACACAACTGCAACGACATATGGAGAATCCTGAGCCTCCTGTCTAGTCATTGCATATACTCGAGCCTGAGATTACGGTTGGCTGCTCTGCAACTCAGTCCTAACAGTAGGACTCCCATAGCTCATTCTGCCTCTGTCACGAACTCTCTGTCCAGACCCATTAGCTCGGCTCTGCTAGACAGTAATCTCTGCTACTCCTCCTCCTCTCTTTCCAGACGGTGTTCTAAACACAGCAGAACAATCTTTGATCTGATGCTCAAATGAGCTGCATTGAAGGCAAGCTCCAAATAACTTCCAGCATTCCTTAACGTGCTTCTTCCTACAGTGCTCACAGTTTGGCAACTGACCTGATACTGCCCCTCTTCCACTGCCAGATTGTATGAAGCTACCCCTCTATCTGAACCCGACTGTCTTGATCTAGTCGGTAGTCTGAAAGCTCGGTTCTAATGCTTATTGAACCTTCTGCCAAAACTGGCCTGAGATTCGCTGGGCCTCTTCAATCTGGACTCTAATTTGTACTCAAACTGACTATCATTCAACAATTGCTCGATTCATATTGAGACAGCCCGTAGTTATGAAAAACTACCCAAGTTAGAAATAGCTAACCTTGTCTGAATCTCTATGTTCAACCTATCTTCAAATCTCCTGCACTTGTCTTCCTCAGTACGAATCAAGGTAGTAGCATACCCCATCAGTTTGTTAAACTTTATCTCATATTCTGCCACAGATAAACTGCCCTGTTTCAGATCTATAAATTCCTTCATCTTTCGGTCCAGGTAGATCTTGGGCATATAATTCTCTTTGAAGACCCTCAGAAAGTCTTCCCACTTTAAGTTATAAGGTCTGGTGGTACTGCCTAGAACAATTTTCCACCATTGGTAAGCTGGGCCTTGTAGTAAGGAAACAACATAGTCGAACCTCTCGTTCGACCCACAATCCATCTTGTCAAAAATTCTCTCTGTTCTCTATAGCCATCCCTCAGCTTCTGCAAGGTCTGTACTTTCGTAGAAGTCCACGGCCCTTTGCTTTCGCAATTTGTCATACCTCCTTTCCCTTCTCTCGGGAATTTTTGGAGGCATTATCTCTGGTCGCAACACAGAAGACTCCCTACTGGCTCCTACTGACTCTAGGTCGTTTATGTTAGCTAACCTTCTAACTTGATCACCTATGGCAGATGACCTTTAATAGACAATAACTTCAATTATTATTTTCATTTCTCATGATAACTATGTCTAACATTCCTATATATCTCTATGGATGCCAACCATGCTCTGATACCACCTACTGAAGCACCCCACTCCTATCCGACACGTACACGTACGCCCTTTAGACGTCCTTGCATATGCCCGACAGAAATGACGGGCTAATTATATCACTTTCACATATTGCATAGCATTATAAATTAAAACATAAATATCAATGTCTAAAACCCAAAAAAATTCATCATTTCATTTTATAAACCATGATTTACAATGTAGCATTACATATAATTTTCACGTTTATACAAAGATAACTTATTAGAGTTCACAACTCTGTCTATAAAGTATACTATATACGTGAGGAATTAACAAAAAGATTAACTAAATCCTTCAATCTCAGCTGACCGACTTTAGAGCTATGTCCTATATCCAAAAGCTGTACTAGATCTCTTCTGAACGGTCTTAGAAGCTAAGTCATCACTATCATACCTGAAAAGTCAACGTTGCAATTTTGATGAGTTTTGCGAATTCAGTTGAATAATCATCCTCGATGGTTCACTCATATCACACATATCACATCAACACATACAATAACATAATTAGCAACATTTAATTACTCATGTATCATTACAAAATACTTTGTACATATATGTTCACATTTTTCATTCAATTCAATTTCACATTTCAATTGCAATCATTCAAATCATATAATTCATGTGTATATGTAATGTTCATGAGACTCACATTCGTTTATTACGTTGTTGTGATCGAATGCCTTTTTTACTGTCCCGTATCTGTTATGGATACTGGGATTATTAATATTGTCCCTTATCCGTTAGGGATCAGGGCTCATTTTACATAGCAAGCTAGAGGCTCTTGCCACAGTCTGAGCTTTAAGTTTTTTTTCACTGGCAACTCCGATTATAACTGCCTTTATGTTTCAAGTATTCATGCAATGAAATGCACCATGCATTTTCAATCATTATGCTCATTCTGTCACATTCACATTTGTCATCAGACTTTGATCTGACATTTAACATGCTAGTTGAGAATCATTTAGTCAATCATATTCATATTCAAGTAGCATTTCCAATGTTTATTCATGCATCAAACGCCTCGAATATTGGATGTCCAAAATTCAATACATACACATCACAATAATTCAGCACATAATTTAACAAAAAAACATTCAAAGTGAGACCATCTTAGGTTACTCACAGTTTGCTCCCTTTAGTTTATTACCTTGAAGTCCCGGCAATGTCTGAAAGCAGTCACTCAATTTGCTCTTCTATATTATGCAATCACACATATTCATAAATTACTAATTTGCACATTTATATAAATACTCAATCATAAGCACACACATATATATGTCATGTATAATGCATGTTCAACCCAGGTACATTTCCTTAATAAACATCTTATAAACAATTTACAACACCTTCCAGTCATTCTTAAAAACCTAATACTCTTTACTCACCTTAATCACCTCATTCAACATCAATTAAGTTCATTCAAGATTTCATTTAAGCCTAATTACCTCATATGAAAACACCCTAGCATTGATTAGTTCATACATCACTTAAAAGATGACTTTTTTTCTCCATAGGTCTGGCCACGATCATGACAGAAACTTTTGGAGCTGGCCATGATCGTGCTGCCCCGGCCACGATCGTGATAGAAATTTTTTCTGGCCAGGCCAAGATCGTGTTGCCCCAGCCACGATCGTGCTGGAAACTTTTTTTGGCCAGGCTATGATCGTGTTGTCCTAGACATAATCTTGACAGAAACATTTTCTGTCCCGGCCACGATCATAGAGAAGTGTCACGATCGTGCTTACAATTTTTCCTCCCCATTCATCCGAATTTAACACACATTTTAACACCAAATTTTCAGAATTCATTACTTCTAACACAACATCATTCCACACCAATTCAAATGCCAATTTGATTGCATTAATCTCTCAAACCTCTAAGCATTTGATTTAGCATCTTAAACTACATATTATCATTCATGCAATCCTGTCCTTTTTCCCATAATATCACATTCATAGTATCAAACAATTCATTATCAAAATTCCATCATTTCAAGTTGATAATCTCTTCATTTCTACCTAACTTTCAGTTCAATATCATTTATACACAATTCAAACCTATAATTGATCACCAGACCAAAACATAACATATTCATATACTCTTCCATCATTAATTTTCTGCACATTTTTGTACTTCATTTACACCTTCTTTTTAACCCTAACTATCACTTTAACTCATCTCAATTCAAGATACCAAGATACACCCTTTTGCTTAACTCAAAACTCATAATTTATCACTCTTTACAACACAAAATAAGACATGACTCCACCTACCTCTTCATCCACACATCATCATCTTTCAAACTTCATTGTTCATAATCAATCATCTCTTAAATTTTATCATTAAAATTGCTTCTTACTAAACAATTCATGCATAACATCAACTCTTAAAATTGAAATATGATCTCTTTATTATTATTACCACCCACGTTAACACAAAAATCAATTTCATGATCAATTACAAATCTCAAATTTTTCATCATACATGTTCCATTTAACACTACCTATGAAGTTTAAATCATAAGTTACTTGATAAAAACTTCAAACTTTTCAAGTCACACTTAACCCTAGCTTTCCATACAACCCACGTACATCATCATTCAAGATGGTAGGGTTGGGTCTTTAGTGAGAATGAAAGAGAGAGCAAGATGAGAGTAGCAAGTGAAAGATGAGAAGGTTAGGTTCCACGTGAATGGAGATTGGTGATTTAAAATCGTGAAAGAGGGGAGGAAGAAGAGAAAGCCACAAAGAGAAGAAGAGAAAGCAGGAAACAAAACAATAAAATGGTCTTTCAAGGTTAAAACAATCGTGGGATAAAGACATGGTTTGGCAAGTGACAAGTCAATCTCTATAGGTTTGAACTAAGTTCTTTCATTTAACTAATCCAATCAACTCCAATTTTTACTCCAATTGTCTCCAACTTTCAATGACATAGGTCATTAAATCCAATTTTCATTTTAAAAAAAAATTTACACTACCATTTGACTCTTATTTCTACTATCATTTATCAATTGTTCTGTCACTTGGCATTTTTCTTAGTCCAAAAATATCCAAATTTTTGAAAATTTCCAAAATTTCATCAAAAATGCTAAATCAATTCTAATACGCACTAATGAAATTTTCAATACATATAAGCCACAATTCATATTAAAAATCACATTTATAAATTAATTATACCTGAAAAAATGTCAATGAATGCATGCACAATCATCTTACTGCGTGCAAATACTAATATTTACCTTTGTGTGTATGTTATATTATGCACGAGCATGAAATGCACTTCCTAAATTCTCAATAATCTTTTATGTATATTATCCTAGGGTTCTAACCTTTATCATGAGATAATGGGATGTTACATCTCACATCTCCCTAAAATTTGTCAACCTTCCAATTTTCTTCCACATTATACCCAATTATGCCGCGCATTAAACAATTAGCTCGACAAGAGCCATATAGATGACAATAAGTTGCGGGACGAAGAAACCGTGCAACAGACTTTGACGTACCTTTCTCGATCTACATAGAGGAGGAAAGTACTTATTTCTGATCCCTTCGTACTAGACAAATTGTAGTTCCTAGGTACTTTGATTTTGACATACTCGATAGGCTAGAGTTGGGTGAGCGAGTAGAAAACCTAGCTAAGAGGATCCAATGGGCCCAATTCATACAATTTAAATTTCTTGTTTACCAGGAGTTTACACTGAAAATTTTCACTTCCCTGACCTATAACCCTAGGAATCTAAAAGAATTGTGGTTTTGGTTAGGAGGACGAGCCTATGAATTAAATGTAGAAATCATATGCGAGATGTGTGGATTTCCTGAATCCTCCATTATCGATTATCATGAGGATTTTTGTCCTTCTCAATACTAGAATGAGCTTATTGGAATTGAGCAATTTTTGGCCAATAATGCTCATAACAACATCATAGGGTCCCACGAACATTTTTTGTTGCACAAATTTATGTGTCAACTAGTTTTTGACAAAACCGAAACCAACAAATGTTCCACAAAGGAACTTTTTATGTTGTGGTGCATGGACCACAGTATTCCAGTCTGTACATATACACATATGCTAAATGCCATTGTTGCGACTCCACGCAAGAGGATCAACAATCTAGGAATGAGATATATAGTGTCTGTTATTGCAGAATATTTTGGCATGGAATGGAGGGGATTAACTGTTCATCTCCCATAATTCTTAAACCATCATCGCTTATGGCGGGCTAAAATCCTTAAGTCCCATGATATGGAACTTAAGGATATAAACCAGAAGACACATGTCTGAATCAGGGCAAGTCAGGTAAGTTCAAGCTCAGCGCCATCTCAATAGGAAGAGGAATTAAATGAAGAATACGAGATTTTGGATGCAATCTCTGAAACTAACAAGACACTTGCAGAAAACACCATAATGGTGAAGGAGATGGCCCGGACACAAAGACTTCAGAGCTGAGATATCCGTCGGATCCACAAATATTTCAAGGTTTAGGGCGTTCAATTGCCACCTCTAACACCATCACCACCTTAATCTCCATAGGATTTGTGTCTAACCCATTTATTTTTCTTTTTCCAAATTAGCCTTCAATTCTAACTTTTATGTTTTTTTATTTTATTTTCTGTCTACTTTACTTTCTGTTTTTCTTTTATGTGCTTGGTTATTCTCTTTTTACATTGAGGACAATGTGCAGTTCAAGTGTGGGGAGGGTTATGTGTTTTACTTTTAAATGTGATTTTTGCATATTGTATAATAGTTATTAGGTTGCATTTTATGAACTGTTTGAATGTATCAATGGCTTAGATGGAGTGAAATTTATTTAATTTTGAACAAGTCTATTAGGTTGTAAATAATCATTAGCTCACAAAATTAGTGAATTAGAAATCTTTGGATAAATACACAGTTTAATTAGGATTTAGTGTAAATTTAGCACCCTATAAATTGTCACATTCATTCATAATTTGAGACTTTTTAACTTAAGTAGCTTAACTAGTATCTTTTCATAGAAATGAGTAGCTTAAACAACAAGGTAGGTAATAAAAAATAAAAGGTTATTTTTTATTTAAAAAATCACTATTCCACTGGCCTTTGGGTTATGAATAAAGCTAATAGCCAGTTGAAAATATGATATAGCTGAGTAACTGGATCAACACGCATCATAAATGTGTGCCTTCGCGTCAAAAAGCTATAATGACATTTCAACCAAGCTGTTAATAAAAACATTACTTAGTTGAGTAACCGGATCGACATTCATTACCAATGTTTGCCTTCGTGTAGAAAGACTAAGTCTATGCTTAAAAACGAAAAAATGTATGTTCCTTAATAAAACCTACCAGACTTGTAATAAGCTTGACTTTTCATGACAATATACTTCGGAACAGTTACAAAGTCTAAAGGACCAAAGAACTATTAATGTGTGTGTACAATTGAAAAGGGTAAATAAATTAACACTCAGATCTCGATTAAATTGTATATTTAGTTTAAAGCCCTTAGACATAGATTTTGCATGTTAATGATTAGATATAACTTGTATGATTGTGCTTAAAATTAAATTTATTTGATTAAGTCGAAGTAATTGTCTCATTATTGCATTATGTGTTGTTTGTTTGTTGTTTTGTTTGCTTGAGAACAAGCAAACGTTTAAGTGTGGGTATGTTGACAGTTGTGATTTACATTATATTTTAGGGCTTAATTTGTTACATTTTTAGTGTTAGTTTGAGTGTTTATTGTGTATTTAGGTTTTAATTATGTTAGATTATGTGTTTAAGTGTTTTTATGGGTTAGTATGAGTTTTTGACCTTAAATATTATATTTTTGAGGTACCTTGATGTGTTTGTTGGTGTTTCAGGATAAACGGCGAAGAACGGAGAAGTTTCGAAGAGTTTCAAGCCAAAACCATAGCCCACAATCATGGCACAATAGGCCACGATCATGACAGAGAGAGGCGAGCTGACAACACCCAAGTCACGATCGTGCACTTTGGGCCACAATCGTGACATAGAGCTTTATGCCAGGCCACGATCTTGCACTTTGGGCCATGATCGTGACAGAGCCTGCCACGATAGTGGCCTATATCAGGGTGATACTAAAACTCAAGTTTCGCAAGACTTTTCATACCGTTTCGACTCTGAATCAACCCTAGGGCTTCCAAATTATAAATATAACATTAAGAGACAGAGGAAGCAACCTTTAGATAAGCCTTTTGCATCTTTATACATTAAGAGACAGAGGAAGCAACCTTTAGAGGAGCCTTTTGCATAAGCCAATTCCAAAACCCTAGAGAGCTTATCGAGAGTTTGAGGAAGGAGACGAAGGAAGAGAGACACGGAGAAGAATTGTGTTGAATGTTGGGTTTTTGTCTATGCTCACCTTTGGGATTTTTTTGTCTTTGATATTAATGAAATTCGATTCATTGTTTTTTTATTGAGTTTTTTGTTATTCAATTTCTGTTCTTAATAATTCGGTAACAAACTGAGAGGGTAAACTGAGTGAATATCATCAAATTGGGCTAATAAGAGTTAGGTAGTTTGATAAATAAATAATTGAATCAAACTGTTAAATTTGTGTAGCGAGAGATCGTGAATAGATTTTTGGTAAGTTTTTAGACAATTTCAGAACTAATTTATGTTTTGGGTAAATTGTAAATTGAGATATTACAATTCCATAATTTAAATTAGGGATTATACATTAGGGTTAATGATTATAGCTCGAGAGAGAGTAATCCACCCTGGGATCATCTAGACCTGGTAATTTGGTAATCTCATAATCAATTAGATTTTTGTTAAGGTCGGATAAAACCCCCATTCTCTCAATTGGTAGTTCCTAGGTTGATTTTCGATTGGGTTGTGCAAATTGCTATCCTATTTATATTTTTAAATTTAATTCTCGTAATTGATTATTTGATTAATTAATTTTCTACATTAGTTGTTTATTTTGAATTATTACGATTTAGTTCAGCCTTAAATTTTAGGATTAGATTAACCCTCCTCGTCGGATCTACACCTTAGGTACTACGTGAATGACCTGTGTGCTTTTGGTATTATCAAGATTAAAAAATAGTAAAACTTAGCATACGAAACTTTATGATCAACGTAACTAAGGAGCTCATCATAAAAGAGAGTTGTCTCAATACACTCTGTATAGAAAGTACATTCCATTTACTAATGTCATTCTTGCAAAACATTCCTCATCCCCTTAAACTTCTCATAACTTGGGTATGAAGTTTTATAAGGGATCTTGCAATTATTATAAAAAGCCTAGATATCATATCTCTAAATGTAGGAAATGACTCAAACAAACTCTAAACAAGGTAATTCTTACAAGTCATTTTAGCATGCTTCTATTATTGCTGCTGCAATTGAGAGCCTAATAGAAAGCACCTCTCTTAAATTCTCCTTGAAAAACCCTCACGTTCTTCTCCAATAGCTCCAACCAGACTTTAGTACTATATCCTCCCCTACCCTATCTATCACATCAAGTACTTAAACCTCCTAGTATCTTGATTCAACTTGATGTAATCATATGACCTTTAATTCCTTCATTCTTTAATCTTTAACAACACCATACGTTCTAGATATTGTTCATATTGTTGATAACTTTACTATGCATGTTCACCGTATAATCGTTTTTCATACATCTAAATTACTATTTCTTAAAACTTTTCTTGTTCCTAAACTCTCATTAAATCTTATCTCTATTAGAAAATTATATGAATTTTGTGTTGAATTTTCTTTTTCGAGTCATGTTGCACTATTTAAGAACTACAAATAGGCAAGATCTTTGGAAAAGGGCATAAGGTTGGACGAATGTTTGAGCTTCCTTAAATTCTCTGTCCAAATATGTTGCTAGTGTTGTCATTTCTCATACCTGGACTTTTGTTTGGATCATCTCTCTATTGTTAGATTAGGATCTGTAATCTCTAATGGATTAGGCTCTAGGATGACTAAAAAACTTTGATTATATCTGTTGTCAACTTTTTAAAGCTCATGTTTTTCCCTTTTCTATTAATGATTCCATTTCTTTGGCATTTTAATCTTATTCTCTTTGACATTTAAGGCCCTACTCCTCTTAAAACTATTGGTTGATTGAGATAATATGTGATCTTTGCCGGTGACTTTTCTTGTTATACATGAATTTATCTAATGTGTTATAAATATGAACTATTCTCTATTTACTCTCACTTTGTTAATATGAACAAAAATCAATTCTCTTACAAGATTAAAAAATTTTGCACCGATAATGCCATGGAATACAAAGATACAAACTTTATCTACTTTTTTGCTTAATATGACTATCATTCAAAGATCTTGTCCAAACACCTCTCAATAAAATCGTCAGATATTTTTGATATTGTGGGTTTCCTTTTCCTATTTTGAAACCTTTTAAGGCAGAGACACTCTTACTACTATTTACACAATCAATCACATTTCTTACCCTATCATAGGTAACTTCTCTCCCTATCAGTGCTTATTTAATTGTGCTTTTGATTATTATTCTTTTAAGGTTTTCAGTTCTGCTTGCTTTGTTCTTTTATAACTTTATGAGTACACCAAACTAGAACCAAAAGCATGCTTATGCTGTTTTCTTGGGTATATGATATTTGTTTAATTGTTGATACATTTAATCATTTACACTTAGCGATTAATGATACAAAAATGCTTAATATACTCAATTTAATTCATATATGATTTTAGGTACAATTTGGAAGCAAAGAAATTAAAGTGAGTCGAAAGCACTACATTTGGGTTATTTTTTGAAGATTAATTTTCATTTGTTTTTATAGAGCAAGAAGCAGAAAATTAAAAGATAAGAAAAAAAATCAAAATACAAAGAAGAAGAATTAAAAGTGCTTGCTGGAAAAATGAAGAAATAACAAGCGAGCAAAACGCATGTACTAGCTGCGAGTTGTACAAAACAACAATGCAGTAAGTAAAACGACAGTGTAGATGGGAAGCTGAGAAAGACCAAAACGATAAGACTTCCAATGTTTGCATGAAAAATGCAAACCATGTCTGCGTTTCACCCAGACAGGGGGAGCGTTTTGCTTAAAATGCACAGCACCAAGACAACAGGAGGGTTAGAGAAAGGCGTGAACAGTAGGTGGTCCAACAATCTTAATTCGTCATCATAAATAACACAGTAGAGTAGCAGCTTGCAAGAAAGAGCTGTGAGGGGGCTGGCAGCAACAAACAGTAGTGGCTTGCAAGGCAGAAATGGTAGCAGGGAAGAGGAGTTGCGTGAATAGTGTAGGTGGACAAATGTTTGTTTGTCAAATCAATGAACAATAGTTAGGAAGAGAAGCTTGCGGCAGGGAGTGAAGAACCGAAGGGGGTTTCAGTTGGGGGTAGTTTTTATGGGGCTTAAGCATTTTCTTGGGAGACCTATGGAAGGCTAAGTTCCCGATATCGATTTAGAGGTGATATCGACCCTAATGACCCGGGTTAAGTATTTTTTATTATTTTGTTGTTTCTTTCTCTCATTAAAAATTGATTATGTTATCTTGTATGGATTGATTAGCTATTTAAATGATGATGGTTTTATTGCTCTATTGAATCGTTTTTCATGAAAACCCACTGTTAGAATCAAATGCAATATGTAATCATCGTATTCCTGATTCATGTATAACAACTAATGGTTCCGAACCATTAGAGATAACATCACATAGGTTAAATAATCCGAGCTTGTGTGATTATTGCCTAGATTGGTCTATTTTTATGATTTGTAAGGTGGTTGTCCGAATAAACTTAGAGAGCTTATTCTAAGTTTCTCGATAGCTAGGGTTAATTAACGAGCACTTCGTAATTTAGTTAATTAACTAAAATCTAAGGAAAAATCAAGATTAACAAAGCCTGTTGTTAATCTACGACTCTGATAATTGCTAAGAGAGATAAAAGAACAATAAATCAATGAATTATGCTTAATTAGGATGTAGGCCAAGATTGAACCAAAGAATCGAATCGTTACCGAATTTTCCAATTTTATCATTTTTCTCATGTTTTCTTTAATTTGTTTTCATTAGGTTTATTTTATTTTATTTTCTAATTAAATCCAAAACCCCCTTTACCTAAACATCAATTAATTTCATTTCATAAGCTAATCAAACACTCCTTGTAGGATTGACCTAGACTCATCACTGCTATAATAGTAGTCTAGTTATTTTATTTTGACTAATGTTATAATGTGCCTGTCAATTTTGGCACTATTGCCGGGGAGTGTGGTGTTTAGTTTTTGTTATTGATTTTAGTTGGTGTTTTGTCTATATTTGTTTGTAATTAGTTTCTTTTTAGTTATTTCATAATCTTTTCATATTTGTTTGTTTTGTTTTTATAAAAAAATTTAAAAATTAAATTTGACATGGATGGGAGTAATTTTTTCTTTAATTCATATTGTCAATCTTATAACAATGTTTGGACTGATCAACCTAATTTTGGTAATGAATGGGATAATAAGCCAAATTACTTCTATGATAGTTTGCAGGAAGCACAACAATTCCCGTACACACCAGAAGCTTCCTATCAAGACTCAGGTATGTCCTTGGAAGAATTAGTTAATGTGTATGTTGTAACACTTTGGAATTCCAGCAGGAAACAAGTTCTAGAATCTAGAACTTAACAAGTCAGGCAGACCAATTAATGGAAGCTATCAACCGCCTAGAATCACAAAGCAAAGAGATGCAACCATATCAACCTGAGGAGTACCTGATGGATATTAGCACAAAAACCTTATAGGGTGAAGAGGAGCTTAAGAATTTTGAGGTCAACCCTCAATAAATTGCTTGTGTCGAAGAAGCTGAGGAGGAGCTCGAAGAAGAAAAAGATACATCTTTTAGCTCGGAGGTAAAAACTAAGTTCATAATTATTGTTGAGGCTGACCCTTTACCTTTACCCAGCAGGTTGGAGGAATTAAATGAAGAAGAAAAAGGTAAAGAGATGTTCAAAATATTTCTGGAGTGTATGAACTCAGTTGAGATTGAGAATCAAAGGATAGGGAAGACATTGAATGGAGACGATGATCAACTAAAGCTCTATCTAGAACAACCTCGCGTGGAAGTGACGCTAACTGTAATACCTGAAAATCACAATTTTGTCACGTGAGGGGAAGAAGGAGTCGAGCCAGTGAACCTAAACTAAGGCGCTTCTTGGGTGGCAAACCAAGGGAAGTAAATTGCTTTGCTTTTAAATTTTTGTATTTATTTTTTTATGCATGTGTGTTTCTTTGTTGGTTTATTTTTGCTTGTTTTTAAGTTTTCAATCAAAATGAGAGAAAGAATAAAACAAACAAAGAAACATTTACTCGTTTTCTATTGTTTCTAGGATTATTTAATCATGATTAGAGAATGAATTGACTAGAGAATCTGATGGCAATTTTAGCATGTGCTTTCACTCTTGTGATTGTTGATGTGCATTATCTTTAGAAGAGTAGTGACTAATGGTAGACAAAGTCAGTGAGATTTTAAGCCTTATTAGACTGACACATTCATATCAGTCTCATTGTCTTTTGATAATGTGTTACCTTCATGACATGTACATCCTGATTTTGCATTGAATTTCTATTTGGGATCACATTTTTATTACATACATTAACATGGAAATGATTAGGCATTCTTTTTTTTCATAAACTACATTAGCCAAACAACCTATCCTATTGACATGATTTTTCTCGTGATAAACCCCTTTGAGCTTTATGCCTTTATTTTTGTATCAACCACATTACATTCTTTATACTTAACTAAATGTCCTAACCAAGCCATAAAGCTAGTGGAGCATTTGTGATTAGTGAGTTTGTGGATGTACAAAAGTGTAAGTGTGGGGGTGTACATATGTGTGGATTGGCTATAATGATTATGATGCTATTTTATGTCTTATCATTGAAATTCCCATATTAATGTAGTTTCTTTTAATGTTAAAAAAAGAAAGGAAAAGAAAGAAAGAAAAGAGAAAAGAAAAAGAAAAGAAAATGAAAAAGAAAGAAAAAAGAAGATTTATTTTTGTTCAAATAAATTTATCAAGGAGGAAGTGCATATGAGTTTGCAAAGTTATTCATGATTAAAGCATCTTCCTAGAGTTGTAATGAGTGTGTTATTTAAGTATGTTGAATATGAGATAGATATTAACTTGGAAGGTTCACTTATTATGCTTTCAATGTATTGTTGGCATAAATTGTATGAGTGATCCCTTTAGATTGGTATATGCTTCATATGGTTAGGGTGTGAGAGTTGAATAGGGTTGTGAAATATAAATGTTGCATTCATCATAGTTGACGATACCCAGTTTTTGATGATTGTTGCTTTGTTTCACTAGATTAATGGCTTTCATACTACTTAAGCCAAATACATCTCACCTTACCTTTGCCCACATTACAACCTTGAAAATTCCTTTGGTCCATAACTTTGCATGTGAACATTAGTGGTGAAGAAATGAAATGATATGCAAAGTTATCGAATGATATGATTATAAATGGTGTTGAGTGTACCTATGGATATATTTTAGTTGAACACATTTTTCGAGGCTACCATTAGATTGCTCAGTTTTTGAAGGTATTGAATGTTGATTGATCATGAATAAAAGCTTGGAATGTTGAGTTATTGCTATCATTTTTTGAAAGAAATTCATCTTTGTTTATGATTATGTATTCTTGGAAAATAAGGGAATTGAGTAAATTTTTTAGGTCTTTGAGCTTAATTTGGATGTTTTGCTCGAGGATAGCCGAAAGCTAAGTCTGGGAGAAATTGATTTGTGCTTAATTGTCGATACATTTAATCATTTACACTTAGCGATTAATGATACGAAAAATGCTTTAAGATACTTATATTAGTTCATATATGATTTTAGGTACAATTTGGAAGTAAAGAAATTAAAGTGAGTCAAAACCACTATATTTGGGCCATTTTTTGAAGATTAATTTTCACTTGTCTTTATGGAGCAAGAAGAAGAAAACTAAATGACAAGAAGAAACAAAATTAAAATGCAAAGAAAAAGAAATAAAAGTGCTTATTGGAAAAATGAAGAAATAACCAGAGAGCAAAACGCATGTAGCAGTTGGGAGTTGAAGGACAAAACAACAATGCAGCAGGTGGACAACCAACCAAGTAAAATGACAGTGCAAATGGGAAGTTGAGAAAGACCAAAACGATAAGATGTCTAATGTCTGCATTTCATACAAATGTAAGGAACATTTTGCTTAAAATGCACAACACCAAGACATCAGGAGGGTTAAAGAAAGGCGTGAACAGTAGGTGGTCCAACAATCTTAATTTATCCCATCAATAGCACAGGAGAGTAGCAGCTTGCAAGAGAGAGTTGTAAGGGGGATGGCGACAACAAACAGTAGCGGCTTATAAGGCAAAAATAATAGCGGGGAAGAGGAGTTGCCTGAATAGTGTAGGTGGACAAATGTTTATTTGTCAAATCAATGAATAGTAGTTAGGAAGAGAAGTTTGAGGCAGTGAGTAAAGAACCGAAGGGTTTTTAGTTGGGGGTAGTTTTTATGGGGCTGAAGCATTTTCTTAGGAGACCCATGGAAGGCTAAGTTTATGACATCGGTTAGGAGGTGACATTGACTCCAAGGACCAGGGTTAAGTATATTTTTTTTTATTAATTCTTTCTCTCATTAGAAATTGATTATGTTATCTTGTACGGATCGATTGGGTATTTAAATGATGATGATTTTAATGCTCTATTGAATCGTTTTTCATGAAAACCCATTGCTAAAATCGAATGCAATACGTAATTGTTGTATTTCCCGATTTGTGTAGCAACTAATGGTTCCAAATAATTAGGGATAACATAATATAGGTTAAATAATCGGAGCTTATGTGATTATTGCCTAGATTGGTCTATTTTTCTTATTCGTAAGGCAGTTGTCCGAATAAATTTAGAGAGCTTATTCTAGGTTTCCCGATAGCTAGGGTTAATTAACGAGCGCTTCGTAATTAACTAGGATCTAAGGAAAAGTCGGGATTAACAGAGCTTATTGTTAATCTACGACCAATAATTGCCAAGAAAGATAAAACAACAACAAATCAATGAATTATACTTAATTAAGGCATAGGTTGAGATTGAACCAAAGAATTAGATCCTTACCAAATTGCCCAATTTTATCATTTTTCGTATGTTTTCTTCAAATTTTCTTCATTAATTTTATTTTCTTATTAAATCCCAAACCCCTTTACCTAAACATCGATTAATTTCATTTCATAAGCTAACCAAACACTCCCTGTGGGATCAACCTAGACTCACCACTGCTATAGTAGTAGTCTAGTTATTTTATTTTGACTAGTGTTACGACACGCATGTTGGTATATCATAGAACACAAAGGGTATAAATGTTGGAATCCTTTATCTTAATTTTTTTTGGAAAAATTGTAAATTAGATTAAGCCATGAAAGACAATAACAATTGTTAAAAGCATAAAACATCCCATTAAATGAATGGGTTAAAAACCACCATTATGGTATTACAAAGGATCAAACATAAGTATACATGCTACTTATTAATCCCATGCCCACATAAGACTGAAGCTAATTTGATTTTATCTTCAAATATGACAAAATGTAACTTGATTGTTTTGATTATTTCCCTATGTATCCTTAAATGTTCTTTCCAAATTTCCTTGAATACTCTCATATTCCTTTCATCCCTTATCTTAAAGATTCTATATCTCTAGACATTTAACCTTTCGGGAACATAAAATATATTCCACACTTTCAAAATTTTAGGTTAGAGAACCCTCGTAGCAATTTTTATCTAATCATACCATATATTTGTTTTATAACATTTCTCCTACAGGTCCATCTTACAATTCTAATAGTTCAACACGAATGACACCTGATCTTATTGTACTCCACTTTTACTAAACAATCCTTCCCTATCTACTACATTATAATCTACTACGTCTTAATAACTTCCTTGCCATTCCACTCGAGTAATTCAACCCTCTATTCTTCTTAAAGAGTATCATGTTTATTCTACTATTCTTTCTCTATATGAACCTCACATGTAATAACTTGTTTCTCCATACTTAGGGTTATAATCTAAGACTATTACGCATGAGAAAAAGTGTTGAGAAAATAGGAAACGCATTTAATACTCATGCATAACATTATCATACACACACATGAATTATGATTTTTATACACATTGCAAATACTGTATATGTACTTAATTGACATATTCCGTGTATAAAAGATTTAAAATGGTTATGATGTGAAATGAATTTGTGAATAGTTATGTCGTGAATTTTTTATTTGGTGAATTATAATTGGTAATTTAGAATTTAATTGTTATAACTGAGAGATTTATGAAATTATGGGTATTTTTGGATTAGAAAAATGCCAAACGGCAAGAAAAATTGATAAATGGTAGTAGAAATAGTTGATATATGGCAATAGAAGTAACTAACAAGTGGCATTAGGATTTATTGACAAGTGTCACAGAAAATTAGTGACAATTGGTTTAGAAATTGAGAGACAAATGGACTAGAGATTAAATGATATTGGATACAAAGATAAAAGATATTAGCATTATTAATTAAGTTGTCAGTGTCATGACAAGTTTCATGACACGTACCAAGCATTATTTACCTTGCTTTTAACTTATCTTACGATATTAACATCTTGAAAGACTATCTTCGCTGTCTTTCATCTTATTTATATAAACTCTTCTTTTCTTATTTTTTGTTCTTCATTTTCTTCACTCACGACCATCTCACTCTCACCCTCATCACGTTGAGCTTTGCTATCATCTTTGTTGGACCCCAAATCTGTTAGTAAGCATGAATTGAATGATTTTGGGTGATTTTGTTAGATCAATTATATTCTTCT